>QOVD01000440.1:0-39990 GCA_003521225.1 Tuber microsphaerosporum | reverse complement strand
AAGTCACTAAAGGACATGGTCCTATGAAAGATAATTTCCTACTTGTATCTATTAGGTTTCATATGTGCAGTTTCATTTTTCCCTACAATGATCATAATCTGGAAATTTGGAAAATCGGTTTTTTCTACGGGAACAGCCTGTGATCTAGATTCTTGACCCGAGCTCCAGATTTTTCCAGATTCCTACGGGAAGTCCTCCATTAAAGTTAATATAACTTCGGAATCGTTCTCCTACCGCCTAGCGTTTCGATGGTCGCCGAGGCGACGAACTGTTACCCAAGATTCTGGGCGACCATAGAAGGAAAGGTTCAGAAAGCGATAACAAGGGATGTTGATTATCTTTCATTGGTCGGACCGGACCCGGGGAGACCCGTCTCAGTGCTTCTCGGCTTCATTTATTATCGAAGCCCCATTCCGGAGACCTTAAAAATCGGCTAGTATTCTAGGAAGCACTGCCACCTAGGCTCACACCACGGATTTAACAAAATATGCGGAGCTGAACCTCTTTCTCGGTTTACGAATAGTGAAGTCTAAATGTTGCAAGAATAGAAGGAGGAAGTTTATAACAATGTCATGTAAAGGGTAAAACGGAAAGAAATCACAAGAGTTTAACAGAAATACCTCTTGCTGAGAAGTCGCTTCACTATTCGTAGAACTTCGAAGGGGATGTTTTCGCACAAGAAAGTGATTATCTGGCGGGTTAACCTAAATTAACCGTTCATTTTTTATTTTATTTTAAGCTCATTAATTTTCCAGCAGGTACTTGTACTTACTGCAACTTGAGTTCCTTATTGGGGGGGCGGTTTTCTGGTTCGACCATTCCCGAGGCTGCTTGCGCACTCGGGCACTCCCAGGAGATGTTGTTCCTAACCACCAATAGGATCGGAACCTTAGACGAGGCCTTCCAAAGCAGGACCCTTCAAAATACCACCCTGAAAAGGAGGTGGACATGAATTGAGTGAAAAATAAAATCGATTCAAGCGGCTGGATGTTATACCGTACTCGGATACCAGGGTTAGTCCGTGAACTTAATAAAATATATTCGGTAGCTACCAGGAAGCATTCCAGTCCAGGCACTCTAATTATCCTACGGCGTTGTGTTCCATGGGACAAGCCAACCCAACTCAAAAACAACTGCCAACATAAAACAAAATTTAAACAATACACCAAACAAATCATAAAATCCTACCCTGTCCTGAAGGGTCATCAATCATCATCCTCTCCATAGTGAACACGATTTTGGAGGGGTGGATCAGAAGTTTATAGGTCATATGCACATGCAGTGGTATATACGCCAAAAGAGAAGGAATTCCGTGAACTCTTTAAAGACAATAATTGGTGAATTTTGATTTTCCAAGGCGCTTGACTGGCAAGCTCGAATATTTGGTGCTCACGGATTTTATTCCTGCCCCGAGTAGCTTCCTCATACGAGTACCGGGTATCCAGGGTAAGTCTGTTGAACCCCTCTTGTTGACCCAGTTCCCTTTTCGCCTACTTAGAGAACGGGATTCCTTCTAGCCACTGGGCGAGAGTTCGACAGACTTTTTTCACTCACCAAAAATCAGCGCAGATTGGGTGAATATCTGCAGAAAAAAAAAAAAAAAGGTTACACGCATAGTAATTTCATCCAACGAACCAAAGCTCGATAGACTAAAGTTTACACCCTAGTACACCGATCTCCACAGGTGGACCAATTATCGAACCGAGACCCTGGAACCACACCGGTAGGCTCTGGAACCTAGCTCGCCAAGAGTTCTGATGCCGGTACTTTACTCATGGGGCCAGTTTTCTCTCCAGGTCCCTATTAGAATCACTCATCCTCGGATGTTTTGCCCAATAGAATTCATTAGAGAACTATAGTTGCAGTCTAGCTCAGCAAACTGGACGACTCAAGTGCTTGAGTATATCCACATCAGTTCTCTTGGGAGACACAGAGGGCCTCCTTATCACAACCACTGAAAGGCCTTACCAATATGCCAAAACCACTCAATTGAGAAAGTGTAAAATGCCTAAGGTTCTAGTTCTGCTTCTTGTGTTCTGATCCTAATATTTCATGAAAAGCTTAATGGATTTATCATTCGTGCTGGGAATATTAACTTTGAGGAATACTATCTTGTACCTACTTTAAGAACCCAATCGAAGTTTCTCTATTTCATGCCCAATAATATGGGAATTGGTTCTATAGTTGGGTTTTAAGGTGTCCTTTACTGCCCACCATTGATGCAACTGTGACTGTTCAATGGCTTTTATTGGCTAAAGCATCTGCGGATGAGCGGCCCCCGGACAGGAACTGGCAGAGCAAACCAGTGCCATGGGTGCTATAGAGGTGCCAACGAGCCAAGGCCAAACAAATTTTATCTCAGCCTTGAGGGCTATTACAGCAAGAACCACCCCCCCAGGACCAAATCTGCTCCGCAAATGTGCTCTTCACACGATTTAGGGTCATTGCACAGAAAGAATAAGAATAATAGCAACACGTGGGTGTTGTTGCTCGTCGAATAGTTGGTAAAGTTTAGTTGTCATGAATTGAAAACTCGTATAATCTATTCACCAATGCAGGAGACATCACCCACCCGGGTTTATGGCCACCCAACAGCACCGCAGCCACATGGCAAGCCAGCCCCACACCGCCTATCCCGCAGTATATATCAAATACGTCTGGAAAGTACCACTCCCGCGCCTTACCCGAAATCGAGGGGCCACCCAGAAGGTTGATTCTAAGGTGCCAGCACTATACCACACCTGCTACGCTAGCACTTTTACCGCTTCTGGAAAGGAGAGGAAAGAAAACAAAAAGCTCGATGGCTGGCGTTTCAATGACTCTGCGCTCCTGCACGTAAATAGCGAGTGATTTCGCATGGCCCCGTGCTTAGAGCTGCCACAAAACAGCAGATTGGCTTGTGATCGCATCTAGACCATCCGGGGCCACCACCTGGAGCGATGTCCGACCCAGAGGTTTCGCATGCGGTTCGTGTGATAGCTTCTCTTTTCCAGTTCACTAAGCCGCAACCCCTCGCACCACTACTACCTCCATCTAATATCCACCAGTTTAATTCAGTTTTGCCAGAAAAAGAAAAGAAAAGAATAATCACTCAGAGGAATAATACTTAGGGTTTTTACCACGAGGCACCCCCATATTGATATTTATGAGCGTTGTGAAAAGTATTAAACGAAGAAATGATCGACTCTGCAGCCCTATTAGAAGATACCAGTGTTTAAGGGTTTCAATAGATAAATGAAATAGCCATTGAGCTGGCTACTACGCACCAGATGAGCGGCTTGCGGCCCGGCTTTTCGGACACCATCCCTTTCTTCGTTATTTCACCTGATTTGGCTTCCCTCTGTCACACCACAGCAGCATTTTGCATGTTTTCATTTCATCGACCCCAACGCCAATTAAGTCCCAGGTTAAAAATGGCTCCAGCCTAGCATCCGCCTTCCATCGCAGGGGCTCCAACATAGGAGCTCAAGTGTGGAGGTGCACAAGCACTTGCACCAGTGTACCCAGGTCCAGTATCACTATCCACACCCCATATCCATCGAATTATGGATCCCATAGCCAGTGCCAGAGTTTCCTCGTCCACAGGGTCAAACAAAAGTAGCGTGGACTAGCAGCGAAGAGGCTTTTGTTAACGACGTTCAAAGGGGAGGGGGTGACGAGCCTTTTTTTTCTTCCAAATCATAGAAATTACATATGATATCTACGAGAAGCCTCCCACATACTGCCAACAATCGCCGGTCTTAGCACTTGTCCGTTTCCCCAATGTTCTCAAACGGCGATGGAGCTCATCATAGCAAGAACGTTCCGATTACGCGGGGCATGCTGAGGTGACACAAGGTCCCAATGTATCTCCGAACATCTGCCCCCTTCTAGAATTAACACTTCCACGATAAACTACTATCCTTTGTAACCAGTAGTGCGAGTAGGATGCGCTCCTAGGAAAGCCGGAGCATCTAATAACTGATTTCGGCTGAATAATAAAGCCAAGCGCAGCAGCAGCAGCCAATCCGACGAGGGGCATCGATATAGCCTAACACCCGTGGGGAGATTCTCCTCATCTGGGTCCCAGCATCACACAAAGATGTAACCTTCCCTCTCGGGTGCAGTGCCCTATTTCAGCTGCATACCGCCGTCACCAAGAATCACTCGCTCACTCGACCCCGAAACCCCTCTCTCGGATTGGTACATGGGTGCGTGGTGGACAGCGCCTGCGCACTCTCCTATCAGTAGCTTTCTTCCGTTGGCCTCCATGTTACTACTATCATTTTCAGCGAAATTGGATGGTCCCGGCTTGAACACTTGCGATATATTGGCACAACGATGCGAATGAGTCATCGCCTGTGCACCGTTCTCACTACCACCACTCTTTCAAAAGCTGATGCCATCGCTTATCTGCTATTGAAGCTTCTATAAGGCCGATAATTTAAGTACATGTGCTATCGTTACTCTAGAACTTCATTCACGGAAAAGCGGTTTGGGCGGTCGGCCGCTCAACGAGACTCAGAGATATATCTATCATACGTCATCGCGTAAGTCAGGGGGTACCGCGGGTGCACAGCATACTCGAGTAGTAATCCCAAAGCGCACAAGCGTTTAAACGGTACGTTATTACCGTTACAGAACCCCTGGGCCGGCTACTCTTACTCCAGTGCTGAGTACCGTATGACATCAAACAGCCTAAAATAGATGGGAAAAGTTGTCAGGGGATCGGTTATAGTTATCGTTTCGCCAAGCTAGTGTGTGTCTCAGCTTGTGCACTCCAGATTAGCGGTGTGCTTTTAAGCTCCTTCCCCAGTGCGATCTTGCTTTCAACGCCCGGACTCAGCCGCATCTGCATGGTAGGGCTGTTTTCATTTCTATCTTTAGAGCTGGGGTTCGTGGTATCGTGTGTCAGGGGTTTTTCCTTATGAAGGGCGGCTTATTGGTGGATAGAGGAATTCAGTGGAGGTGGTTTAGTAGCGGGTAATTTTGTCAGGGGGGGCTGATCGTTGCTACACTTGCTTAGCGTTTTCAAAACCTAGGGGCCGGCTGCTTGCGAGGACTGGATGCATGTGTACCAGGGTGTGAGGGTAAGTGATCGGAAAAAAAGTGGTTGGTTGCAACCACTTTTTGCTCCAGGCTGGTACGTGTGGACGAGTGAGAGGGGGTGATTATCAGGTGTGTTTGTGCCTATCGAGGGCTATGAAGTTGTGTATATTGGGACTAGGGGGAATCCAGTATCTATGGGGGAAGGACCGTATTTAACAGGGATAGGAAGTGCAGTCGCCGGACGCTTTGTGCCGAGATAGGTACTAATAAATGTAAAGTGTCCGGAGACTTTTTAAATTGCCAAGTACACGCCTCCGCAGATGACTTGACTGATTTTCCTAGTATACGTTATCAATGTCTTTACCCCTGTAAGCACGAGGGTACTATTATACTACTTCCTCCTCCTCCTCTATCCAGCCCATCACTACACAAGCCCAGGAATCCCAGTTAGAAATAACCCAACCTGGACTCCCACTCGGAATCCAACATAGCCACTAGCTGCCCAAGATGAAAAGCATAGTCAGTAAACATTTTGGCTTCTCAAATCGGCATGCCAATCTGGCTGCATTCTCCCTCCAGCTTATTCGAGCATCCGCGCTTCACGAAAACTTCTAGAGAATCTAGTGGACGTTCTAGAAACCTTGGCTTCCACCCCTACTTCTCTCCAATTGTCTGTCACAGAAGTAGTCAGGGTAGTCGTCTTATGGCTTTAGCATTGAGGTGGAGTTCCTGGATATGCTAGGGAATGGAGGGTACCTGTAGGAGTTGAAGACGTAGTATATCATTGATGGCTTGCTAGTAGCCACGTTGAGTGATCTGGCGCTATGCAAGGGAATTGCCTGGATAGACAATATGAGGAGTAAAGGCCTTGATGGTCTCCAATCCGAGGTACTCGTGATGGCCCACAAGAGACTTAGCTTTAGAGGATTGGGATGGATGAAAAGGAGTTATTGAGTGAGATTATGGAGGGGCTTCCAGAGTTAGACAAGGGGAGGAGATTGGCCAGGGTTATTGAGAGACTATTATAGAGCAGGATCAAAGCTGCCTCTTTGTTGGATAAATTATTAAAGCCTAATGTAGGAATGTGAGAAGATGAACTATTCTTATCCTTTCTCTTTCCTTACTTTGATTAAAACATGAGAGGAAAAGAATATAGTGTACACCTCACATGCATCCAGTCCCCAGGCCAGTTCTACGGTAACAAGAGGCTAATATAAAACACTTTCCCCATCGATCACAAAATGAAAGAAAAGAAAACTTTCAGCAGCACTGCCGAACAGCACCGCTCCCAAAACATACAGAAAAGTCGACAGTGGCCATGGATGAACTGGAGCCCACCCGTATTATCAGCGGGTAGCCATCTAATCCCATCTCACAACGGTTTTATAACCAATGGTAGTCCCAGCCCGGACTTTGAATTAATCGCACTTTTCGCCCGTCTCTCCATCCTCTGCTTGTGCCTTCTCTCCAGACGCGGCTCCCATTCGGCAAAATATGCTGCCAACTGGTTGGCGTTTTTGACCTTGGCCAGGAGTTTATCTTGCTAATGAGGCAAGTCAAGAGATAGAAATATTGTCAAATCGTCCATGTCCGTTTGCGGTGTACGACAGGATCCATCATCCACGAAGGTCCCGCGATGCATACAATCCAGACATGCGTCTAGAAATTGCGGAATGGTTGGTATGAAGACGGGAAATGTGACCGGCTCGCCCCGCACGAATCCGACGTTTTCATCAAAAAAAAAAAAGCACCCGTAGCATGGACAGGAAGTCCCGATCTGTGGAGTCCCGAGCCGGATGAAACTCTGACTCCACTACTACGCGGCCGCAGCCAGCCACATGCGGGACCTGGATCTTCTTGGTGTCGACTTTCTATGGAGGGTTTGTTCCAAAATGGAGATTAGAACTCTCCACGAAGATACTCAAATTATTGAGTTGATACGGTAATGGACAAGCTACAAGGGCAGTTCGAAAATGTACGGTTCCGGACATTGAAAATTACCCCCCGTGTTAATATGCGTGGGTGTTTGACAAACTGCCAAGAAAACCGAGTGATTATCTATGCATGTACTGGTTTGCCCTTGTATGCATGGGTGTGTATGATGCTTGCTGACATGTATGCTGGGCGCCTGTTTTTTTCTTCCCCCCTTTTTTTTTCAGTTGATCCGTATAATCAGGCGCTACCCGTAAAAACTCTTGAAATCTACTATCAGATTATTAGCGGAAACCAGCATGTCAGCCCGCGATATGTTTAGTTTGAAAGGTTGATGGAATTGCGAATACCAGTTAATGAGATCCAACATGACCAGTGAGCCGTTCTTATACCGTCTTGGAAAGATTCTAATCCTTCCCAGGAGCTTTGGACTCAGAATCGGAGACTACAGGGCTGCCAGAGATGGTCGGATCTCAAGTAGTTTTATGGTGTTTTGTGAGTTGTTGCAACACCAAATATCACTCGTTCTCAGATTCTTGGCTAAAAATCCCTTTCTTAATCTGCCCGCATACCATACAATTTCACCAAACTTTACTGCACCTTCCCATCCCCGCTTCAGCTCATTTCCCTTATCTCTTCTATAAATATCTTTGCCTACTGATTTGAAAGGCATTTACAGAAGGAATAATCCTCATTTGTTCAGCCCCGTCCCCAAGTTTTGGCATCTTTGTGGTTGTCGAGGTGTTGATTCCCAGTGTCCAGAACAATACCTGAAGACGGGGAGGGGTTTTCTTCGTCTTCCTTTTCCTTGGGTCTACGTTATTGTGCGACGCTCCTTATTTTGCCTTGAAAAAGGTCACAGGTGGTGGAACGAGGATGTCGAAACGAAACACCCCCCCCTACCCCTAAAATACACTTGAATCTCTGTCCTACATCTAACGGCCTTTCTTTTTTCCCTTCCTTCCCATTGCGGTGACGGGAAGAAGCTGTCGTGCAGGTACGATCATGGAAAGGGTGGGGGTTTTTTTTACCTGCCTGGCGCGAAAGTGCAGGCGGGAAATTCCCTTTTTTTCTTTTTTCCTTTTCGACGATACTATGCTCGAGTACAATACATGCGGCTCTTCTCTCTTGCGATAGGTGTTGCCAACTACTGGTCAATTCGTAAAGTGTCCGGACAGAAAATGCCAAAGAACCGCTGTTTTACACCGAAATTTGAGGATCGTGTCGCCTCTATTTCCGGACACTTTACGAATCAGCAAGCAGCTATGCGAATATCGGGAGAGTGCTGATTTCCGTGGGGGAGCGTTCGGGATGTGGCGGTGTAGAGAGGAAGTTAAGCATCCATCGCGTTCTCTTTGGAATGCTTGGTTGACTTGGGAATTTTAGAGGGGAAGTCGATCGCGGGTAAATTCAGATGCCGCTAGCGGCGTTTGAATGGGATGCCGTTATTTTATCCTTGTGATTTCCCTCCTGAGGTTATTGGGAATCATACCACGGATTTAACCTGAGGTCATTGGGACCTTTAAGGTGCGATAATGGTTATTTTGGCCATGTATGAGGGGAATGGGCAGTTGGGGGAGTTGGTGAAACGGAAGTATTTGTGCATTGTGCTGTAGGGCAGCTCCTGCGATGGAATGTACCCTTGGAGTGAGATTATTGGTATGGTGTTTAGTTTATGTACTAGTACTTGTATAATATGTAGATTTGACCAATCAATAGGGGCATATAGAGTTGAGGTCGATACCTACAAGTGAGAGGAGGAATCTTTCAGCCGGAAAAGGATAGAGGGAAAGGTCAGAGCATTACAACTGGGATGAGGCTATGTGAGGTTGAGGAAGAGAAAGAGTGTGGTATTCACATACTTAATCCGGGGATGGCAGCGATGATTGATTGAAGGTGATGATGGGGGGACTATTTAACCCCTGTCAGCGTTTTTTCTTGCCCCATTCTCTCGCCTTCCCTAATTTTGCATTTTGTCATGGGGGGAGGGACATGCTGTCAACCTCCAATTTCCTGAAAAGGACTCCACCACAACAAGGCAGGTGCTTGAGCTGGAGGGAAACTCATGGAGCAACTTGAGATGCTGCTGCAGGCTGTGAGCCCATGCGCACTAGTACAGAAAACAGTGACCCGAAAGGGAAGCGAAAAAGCGAAAGGGAAAAAATGGCTACTAGAAATATCATAGGAGGAATAGAAAACCATTGAACATTAATTATTTATTGGTTCCAAAGGTCAAGGTTACTACTGCACTGTACATGCGACAATAATTACAATTTCCTCTGCTGTAGAGCTCAGTCAGTACTCGAGTACAATAGAAGTACTTGGGTACAGTCGTATTGATTCCCTATAAGCCTATACGGAAGTTCATTCTCGTGGCAGTTATCTGTGCCTATTGTCCAAACCCCCCCCCCCACGGTCCCTCTTCCTTTTTTTTTCTGCGCCACTGTCCGCCGAGTTCTGTGCGTTGTATGTTTTTCTTTTCTTTTTCTATTCCTTCATTACAGTACTTTCCCTTCCTCGAAACGCTTCATTTATGTACTCGAGTACAGTAATGGTATCATACCAGTGCCAGCTCTGCTGTTATGTATCATACTTTAGACATTAACTTGGCCCGTGTCTATCGACACTTTGCTTCTAACCCCATGGCACGGCCTGCCTCCTTCCGCTGTCCTGTCCTCTATTCTCTCTTGGCCTAGCCGGTCCGATCTCACTCACTCACTTGCCCTCAACTCCTCTCTTCTCTTTCACTCATTCATTCATTCATTTCTTCCCGTCATTCGGAAACTCCTCTCACTCACTCACTACCAAGTCGTAGTCAGTAAAACAGTAAGCAAACGGCGGGAAGAAACTATTTCTGAATCCATTCAATTCAATTTCAAATCACTATCTAAACAAGGCTCTCCTATTTTTCTTTTCTTCCTGGTTGCCGTCTCTATATTTTCGGTCGAATCGTCTCGCCAGTCACTGGCTGCTCCAACCCCTCGCCCTACTTCACTCGTTGCCTTGATGTGCCAACCCATTACGCGCTCTCCTATTTCCCGTTAACCCTCATTCAACCTCTCACCTAACCAAGCTCAAACTCCACAACCTTCACTCCTCCTCCTCCTCCTCTCCCTTGACAACAAACCTTCGTTGCTTCTTTACATTCTTTAGCCTTGGATATTTCGGAGGAAAAAAAAAATTCAATCGTTTTATTCTCTCCTTACTGCTACTTGGTCTCGTTAAAGCTGGCGGCCTCTTCGACCATGGCTCCTGGGTTTGTACCTCTACATTCCTCCCTTGCTCCTATCCTGTCCTTGTGTTAAGAGAGTATGGTTACTGACCACAGACATGACAGACTCGGTTCGGGATTCCGCTCCTTTTGGCATGCGATGACTTCAAACGACAGGCATGCAGGCCACGATTCCCCCTATAGATCTCATTCGAACATGGGCAATCAACACATTGGCGTTGGCCGTAACCCTGAATTACAATCCGTTACCTCACCAGGTGCCGACACTAGCCTCAATCTTAGCTACCGTGATGAAAACCATTCTACCGCCGCCCTCGCTTCCCAAAACGGCCTTTATTCCTCAAGGCCTCTAAATGGGAATATTCAAGGTCCGAATTCCCCCTATTCTCCAGGCATGCGGTCCGCTGCTTTGCAGAGTGATGGTTCCCCAGGGGGAATAGCTTTGCAAGACTTCGGCACAGACGGTTTACCTCCACCTCCTCCTGTAAGTCACTCGTGGAGCAGGATTGACCGATGGTGCGAGGATAACTACCCTGAGCTCTTTGATCAACTCTGCACTCCCGCGTCGGTAAATGATATCAACGAGTTGGAGTACAGCCTAGACTGTTCACTACCGATGGAGGTGAGGGACTCGCTTCAGATTCACGACGGGCAGGAACGTGGTGGAATGCCTACTGGTTTGATGTTTGGTGCAATGTTGCTGGACTGTGAGGAGATGTTGGATGAGTGGAAGAATTGGAGAAAGGTTGAGAAGGAGTATTTGGCCAAGCCGACACTTGCTCCGCCGACTCCAAATGGGGAACCTGGACCATCTAGGTTGGAAACTGGTTCCATTGGACGCCATAACCTTCAAGCTCGCCAAGAATCACAGCCGGAAGGTGCGGTCGTAAAGGCCTATGCCCATCCGGGCTGGATCCCTATGATCAGGGATTGGGGTGGAAACAACATCGCCGTCGACCTTGCGCCTGGGCCTAATGGAACATGGGGACAAGTCATTCTTTTCGGCCGTGACTACGATACCAAGTTTGTTGTTGCAAAATCATGGGCGCATTTCCTTGCGATGGTAGCAGACGATTTGGCAAGTTCTCATTGGTGGGTAGACGAAGAGACTCAGGAATTGAAGCTCAAGGATCCGAGAGCTCCAAGATCAGAGCCACCGTATATGGAAATTCTTCGAGTCCGAAATGAACGCAAATACGGAAGGCGCCGTGTCAGAAAATCAATGTCTCCAACACAGTCACCACACCCCTCTACTATGTCCCCGACGGCTTTCGGCGCAGTAAATGGACAGGGTCCCCGTGGTGGCCTCACAAGACCCCCAAGGGAGGAAAACATAATGTCGAATAACCATCTCAAACCGCCTTCCAAAAAGCCAAGCAAACCTCTACGAAGTGTCGCCGAGGAGCTTCCGGCTCCAATTCCTGTCCATACCAAAGTACAGAATTCTTCGGCAAAGGGTCCTGCACCCAGTAACCTATTAGACGAACCTCTACTTGAGGAGAAACTGTCTGATACGGTTCAGAAGCTAGAAGATGTTGCCCTGGATGACGATAAAAACCTAAAGAGAGCTGCGATCGATGTAGCCTCGCACCCCCCTCCACCGGCTGCTGTACAGCGATCCAGTCTTGATGTATAGGTTTCAGGACATAATACGGATGCGAGATAGAATGGTTTGACGTTTCTCATTTGTTTGCATTGAACGGATTAAGGATCGTATACTTATTAATTGGAGGGTTGTGTTGGCGGCACCTGGACACGGCTGCTAATATCATGGGATATTGATTGGTCTTGGGCCACTTTTTCCTAGCCCTCTTCATTCAATTCCTTTCTTGTTTTTCTCTTATTATTATACCTTTGTCCTTTTTTCCCTCTTCTTTACACTTGTGGGCGGTATTAGTATAAATCATGATGGTCGCATTGAAATGGTTTTCTTCTCTCCCCCAATTGTTCAACCGTTACATACTTTTTTCTCTTCTACTTCTCTCTGTCCTCGATCTTCATATACTGTGCTATTAGTATCATCACCGTTGTTCTGTCCTTTTTACATGATAACTAGAAAAGTCGGAGCATCCATCAAGGAAGGGAGGAAAAAAGAAGTTACAAAAAATAATGGTGTACACCATGACATCCCTTTTTTCCATCCATCCATCAATCAATCAATCTCTTGTATACATTCCTCTACCTTTTTCTCGTCCTTTTTCTTCCGATGTTTTATATTCTTGATACATCGCTGCGCGTGTCTGTATAGCTTCTTTTCCTCCATCCGCCCGGTAGCGTAAACCTAGGCCGCTGTCTGTGCCCTGTATCGCACCTTCGAGACAGAAATCTCTCCCACGTGTCAACTAACTTTCTCAAACCTTAACCTTTAGCATTTTGAATAGAATTTAACATGAAATACTTTTATTTATTTATTTATTTATTACTGGGGCGCTCGTTGCGTGGGTCCGTTACTGCGCCTCGCGATGGCCAGTGGCCAACGGCGGAGCAGAGTACCGTAGTATCATAGTCTACATGACGTTCTCGTTTCCCATGCTTAAAGTTGCTTTCATGTGTAATGTTATCATGTTTCCTTAAATAGCCGCCGCCTTCACGGTACAGTACGGTACCTAGGATGGCATGCCGGGAGGGCAGGAGAATATTTCCACGAGGAAGCGAGGAGGGGTGCGATTGGTGATTCCGAGTGGTACTTTGTTTTCCTTTTGTAGCGAATGAATTACTCGGACTCAGGATCGGCACTCGTACCTATCACATCCCTGTTTGCTCTATCAATTGTGGCGAGAGGGAATGGGGAAATGGAAAACCGGGGGAGGCCGAGGGGTAGTGTTGGAAAGATCGTATGCGAGGTGAACGATAGAGCTGGAAGTCAAGACTTCACCGAATGTGTACAGAGTACTTTTTGTAGAACTTTTGTCTTATTGCGTCTTGTCTTTTGTTACTTGGGTACCAGACAAGGGTACTTATACCTGTGAGAGGTATCTATATACAGTACTAATGATGCAAGTTCCCACTATGCCCTACTAGGCATACTTCCGTCATATTGAAGCTATTTCTCCAACACTCCCGCACTTCAATCATTTCCAAGTAAGAAAGAAAAAGAAAAACAAAAAATGTACAGAACTAGTAGCCTCATTAAAAACCCAAAGTCCGTTGCAAAACCCTGTGGGAAAAAAGCAGCTTGGACGAGGGAAAAGAGTGCTACACAGGAGAGATAGAGGAGAGAAAAAACAAAAGAAAAGATAAAGTAGTATCCGTCTAGGAGGCCCATTCGCGAAGTCCCATATGGTGTAGATGATGCCAGAATGTCATCGCAAGTAAGGGCTTGGTCATGATATCTGAGAGGTTATTGTTTGTGGAAATGTGCTGAAGGTTGATTTCTCCATTTTCAAAGGTCTCTCGGATATAGTGGTGCTTGATTTCGATATGTTTTGTTCTTTCGTGAAATCGCGGGTTTTGAATTAGTTTAATAGTTGCCTGATTGTCGATATAGAGAGTAATTGGTGGGTTTGGTAGAGCTGACTTGGCTGACACTTGAAGAGTAACGGCGGAGAGCATTTCGTGGAAAATTCGACGAAGCCAGACTGCTTCCATGGAGGCTTCACTTGCACCAACATACTCTGCTTCTGTAGTCGATAGTGCAATGAGGGATTGTTTCTTGGACTTCCAAGAGATTGCAGTTTGGCTATAGAGAAATATGTATCCAGAAGTAGAGTGTCAGTCGGTACAGTCTCCAGCCCAGTCAGAATCTGTAAAGCCCCTGATTGGACTTTCTGACACTTCAGCTATTTCTGGAGGGGTGTAGGTGAGATATTGCTTCTGTGTTTGTTTGAGGTATCTTAAAACTTGTTTGGCCATTCCAAGATGATGCTGCTGGGGCTTAGTCGTATACTTGGAGAGAACTGAAATTGAATAGGCC
This sequence comes from Tuber microsphaerosporum, assembly GCA_003521225.1. Lineage (NCBI taxonomy): Eukaryota > Fungi > Ascomycota > Pezizomycetes > Pezizales > Tuberaceae > Tuber > Tuber microsphaerosporum. The sequence goes on along the minus strand of QOVD01000440.1, from coordinate 25,885 downwards.
AAGTCCGGTCTTGTTCCTAGCATTAGGTACATAATTTCTCCTACAAGTGATTGGTAAGTCTTGTGCTCGGACTCCGGGAGATAGGCGGTATCCTGATTAGAACGGGATCCTGGCTCCAGTGGAGTTGCATGTCCATTGCAGTTCTTGAGTCCAAATCTAGCAAGTAAGTTAGCTACGAAGTGCGATTGTCCAAGCTGAATCGAATCCTTAGCCTGGTTAACTGTGATTCCAAGATATTGCTTGACCGGCCCTAAGTTGGTAATTTCATAGTGTGACTGAAGAGCTTCTATTACTTCGGATAGGTGGAGTTGATTATTGTTTCGAGCGCATATGAGAATATCATCTACATAGAGTAGAATCATTATCGCTGGACTAGTAGATAAGTAGAGGTTTAGATCCGCTCCACTTGCTGTGAATTCTAAAGTACAGAGAACAGCCGCAATATCCTTGTACCATAGTCACGGTGCCTGTTTAAGGCCATATAGTGCTTTGTTTAGTTTTAGGGCAAAGACAGGTGTGAGATCTTGAGCAAGTACTGGGTCCAGCCATTCAATTCCATCAGGGATAGCTATCGCAGTTTCTTCATCAATTGTAGGGTTTAGGAAGGCAGTAACCACATCAAGATGATGAATGGTAGCATGTAGTTCCAGTGCTAGTGCCACATAGATTCAGAATGTAGTCAGCCGTGCCACAGGAGCGAAAGTCTCACCATAGTCAAGTCCTGGAACTTGCTCAAATCCTCTCACAACCAATCTCGCCTTGTAGCGATTGCTTCCATCTGCATTTCTTTTGACCCTAAAGATCCACTTGCAGGTAATTGCTTTTCTATCATAGCTTGCAACATGGGTGAAGGTACCATGAGCCTTTAGTGAGCTATACTCGCTCTTCATTGCTTCCTGCAATCTAGGATCTAGTGCAGCTTCTGAGTAGCTCTCAGGTTCTCGAATATCTTGTAGCATCTCAACCACTTTTGGGAGGGCATCAGTTGTTAGGCACATTGGAAGCCCATGTATGGAATACTGGAATTCAGCGCACAGACCCTGCGCACAGACCCTGCGCACAGACCTGAAAAATATGGCCATCATACCCCTGCGGCCCTGACGTTGGAGCACTACGTTCGTTGCCGCGCCGGTGGTAGTTACACTTGCACTCAAGAATGTCCCTCCTGGGACCATTCGCAATAACACCATATACGTCGCGGCCCTCCGTCTGACCGGATGCTGTTCGCAGGATATATGAGAAGAGAACCTAGCGAAAATTAAGCAAGTAGTTCGGGCCAAATCGGCCGACGTCGCATAAAGTTACAGGCCTTCAAAGTTAAGAGAGCTGAGGGAAACAAAAGAGTGGACGCTTAGGCGAAATCTTCCCATGAGGAAATTAGACACTAGTACGCATAGTGGAGACCAACAGTCCTACTCAGAGCCAGTCAGTAAGGGAGAGGCATTGCGCGCAATTAGCTATAGGTGCGATTGCAAGCAAGAGTCATCCCGAAACCTGATGCGCATGCAGCCTAAGAACTCGTACGCATTGAATCGTCTGACAACTAAGGAGTTGGCCACTCCTTACATGGCTCGGTGAAGAAAGTTATAACGCTAGCACCTATTGGGCTATGAGAACTCTGCACACCTATCGTTAAAGGGAATGACACACCCTTATGATTAGATGAATAGTGTATGTCTTCATAATGCTAAGCAAGTAGTTGAACAGTTGTCAGGGTCAGAGAGTGTTCGCACTTTTTAGTTAGTAGTTATTAGTTAGCCCGCGAACACTCAGATGCGGAATATAAATATCGAAGTGCCTCCCTTGCTACAAGACATCATCAAGCACCAGAGAAGAGATCTTATCCATATAAAAAGTTATCGCGCTACAAATCTTTATCTTACTCGATTATCTTTTATTACATCAATTACTTCTCATGAGAGACAGTTACACACGAGCCTTCTCAGACAAATCTCCAAAGACATCTACCCAGGCTTAGACCGATATTATAGTCCCACTATCAGCTACCCCTAACATCAGTCTTGAGACTGGATCTTGCATTTGTGAGTCCGGCATTTGCTTGAATGCGACTTGATCTCCGCAGGCTAACCTCAGATCCACGATCTGCCTTTCTTTTCTCTTCTGATCTTCTTCTTAGACTCGGAATACTCTCTTCTCTGCTCTGCTCTGACTGGATCTCTGATTCTCTTGCTAATTCTGTAGGTACTTGTGATACTCTAACCTCAGTTGTACAATTTTCGCTTCTCTTCTCCCCTTGTGCATCTACTACAACTGGTGCGCTGGTCTCTCCGCCTTCATCTTCCTCATCCGAGTAGACCTCTTCTGGTAGTGCAGTTTTTAGAACATCCTTAAAGCTCGTATTACCTACTATCTTCCCCTCATCAAATACCACATTTGATGCTGTAATCATGTGCTGTTCAACAGTGTCCCATAGTCACCACATAGTGGTTGCATCATGAACGTAGCCTATCATGATGCATAAGCGTGATCTCTCTCTGCACTTCCTATTTAAGCGCTGAGGTGGTGGAATAAGCTTGTAGGCCGAGCATCCAAATCGGCGTAAATGATGTATTGCAGGCTTCTTTCCTTTATTTAGTATCTCATAGGGAGATTTATGTTTTAGAGGCCGGCTAGGGGACCGCTCATGTAGATATGATGATGTCAATATAGCCTCTGCCCACATCGCCGTAGGGAGCTTCGCTTCGATTAACAAGGTACGAGCCTTGGTGACTAGTGTCTGAATCATTCACTCACTTTTCCCATTTTTGTGCTGGGTATAAGGTGGAGCTGGCTCGAATGAGATTCTTGAAACTCGCAGAATTCCACGGAATAGGCGATTGTCGTATTCTCCTCTTCCATTATCGTACCAAAATCTCGCAATCGGCCAATCTGGGTATCCCTTTTCCATTCTGGCATGGAACTTCTGAAATACAGAAGTCATTTCCAGAGACTCCTTACTTTTCACAAAGTATACCCAAACTCTCCTGGAGTAATCATCTACGTATACCACAATGTACTTTTAACCAGAAAAGGAAGGAACAGAAATGGGGCCACAGACATCTGAGTGTATTAGCTCAAAAGGGCGCGAGACTGGAGGAACTGGAGTGCGTATAATGTTTTGATTCTGCTTTCCAAGTATGCATGGTTCACAAGGCAACACTGAAGAAGATTCTTTGCCCTTCGGTAGCGATTCTCCTAGAGCAAGTCGAAGGCTATACTGTCCAATATGGCCAAAGCGTTGATGCCAGAGCTCCAGTGTTAGCTTTACAGCACAAGCGGCGGTAAATATTTCTGATTCCTTCTCTGTTGTAACCTCAGCCTTCATCCGGTATAGGCCATCGGTAAAAACTGCTAGTTCAACTTTCTCGTTGGCTACACTGGTAGAGCAACGCATGATGTAGCACAAAGCTTTGGTAAATGTGATTGAGTAATCGGAGGATAGTTGGCCGATTGAGAGCAAGGAAATGGAGAAGGCAGGAAAATAGAGGGCACTAATGTCAATGCTGTAGTTCGAGGTAAGATTTAACTGAACCATACCACCCCCATATCCAAGAACTCCTGATCTGTCTCCCAGAATAATGCTAATTGGGTTCGGCAAACGCAATAGCTGGTGAAAGCTAGATCTGGAGTTGCAGATGTGGTGAGTCGCTCCTGAGTCAATTATCCATTCTTGATAGGCTAAGACTTCCCTCGTTGTTGCAACTAATGCTTGAACTCTAGTGACACTGACAGCAGCAGTCGAACGGTTACTCTCATTTTGCCTTCTGTGACTAAAAGAAGTGGCTCACTTTTTGGTCCTACACTCGGACTCTCTGTGACCACACAGGCCACAGTACCAACATGTAACTAGCTCCTGTCGGCCACTTCTCCGTCGCTGGTTTCCTCGATATCCATATCGCCCTGTCATACGTGCAGGAAAGCGATTTCCTCTGTGGTTGCTGGGAGTAGAGTGCGGTTGTGAAGAGCAGAGTGCACTTCCAGAGGTTAGGCTGGTGTTTAGACTAACTTGTTTCTTGTTTCGTGTTTCTAGAGTTACTTCCGCTTCAGCAACTTTAGAGATGAGATTTTCTACGGTATACCCCTCAGGCTGGTGTAGAATAATATCCACAAAACTGTTGAATGTCGTAGGCAAGGTAGAGATTAGGTGAGAGGAGAAGGCCTCATCCGAGATTGCTTGCTCCGTTCCTGCTAAACGTCGTCAGTACTGAAGTAGCTTTGCCATATAGGATTGAATTGGCTGATTTGGTTCTGGCTTTAACTGGTTAAACTGCGTTGCGATCATAGTCCTACCCGCACGAGAAGCAGCACTGTCCAGCTTCTCATGCAGTCTGTCCCACATGTCGGCTGGCTCATCGAGACTGCTAATATACTCCTGAATCTCAGGAGTACAGGAGGCAAAGATAAGAGCTTAAGCTGCCCCTTTTCTGCTCTGAAAGTCCTTCCACAGAGTGTACTCGTCAGCTGAGGGCTCTTGTTCTTCTCGAAGAACAATCTTGAGGCAGTCCTCACCACGCATAAAGGCGCGAACATTACGTACCCACTGTGTAAAGTTGGCTGAGTTGAGTTTGTCTGTCTCACCAAACTTGCAGCGGTATCCATCCTTGTGGAGTGGGGTCAAGTCATTAAGACCGAGAGCTGACATGACTTTCAAAGAAGGAAAGATGATAGAGCAGGAAATATAACAGGAAGGACGGTGATCTTTGGGTAAACTGTTAGGTGTATGAGACTGGGCTCATAACCTGTTGGAAAGATCGTATGTGAGGTGAACGATAGAGCTGGAAGTTAAGACTTCACCGAATATATACAAAGTACTTTTTGTAGAACCTTTGTCTTATTGTGTCTTGTCTTTTGTTACTTGGGTACCAGACAAGGGTACTTATACCTGTGAGAGGTATCTATATACAGTACTAATGATGCAAGTTCCCACTATGCCCTACCAGGCATACTTCCGTCATATTGAAGCTATTTCTCCAACAGGTAGTTAGGTTGCCACGCAAGTGAGGGGTTATGATGGTGAGGTTCTTATCATACAGTTCATACCTATTCATACAATTTGTCGAGGTCGGGGTCGGGGTCTTTGTCCGATTACCGTACTATGATATACGCTAGCTAACTACTCGAGTACCTGAGAAGAGCTCACTTGCCCCTCCCCCCCACGGGCCCACTAACTAGTATGTTCCATGGAATATTAACGTGCTCTGTTGTCCTTGCCACTGTGGAAGCCGAACATCATAGCACATAGTAGCCCCCTCAAATGTGCTCTTACGATAGCAACAGCTTTCAATTCTGATTGTGAAGATTAGGCTAGGGAATGTCCACAAGCCCAATTCTTCCGTCTGCATAGCTGCGGCAACCCCGCCATATACGTACATCGGGCTTAAGTTAGGAAAGGAATTTGCCGACCGCAAACGCCAAGGCAATATATATCTCTATACAGGCTTATGCAATCCATAAATTCACCATGTAACTTGGTAGACTGACTATGTATGGTATTGAAACTGCAAGGGTACATTATCACAAAATGTCCTGGCTGGTTGTAGTCTGGATATGTGATTCTTCTATGTCAGTCTAAGGTTGGAGGGATCAGCGAATGATATACAGGTATTGGAAAATGTGAAGCTGAATGGTTTTCCAAGAGAAGAAAATACGATCTATGTTGCAGATGCTGGATATGGACTCTGTACAGGATATCTGACACTTTATTGTACTGTACAGTATCATCTTTGAGAGTAGTCATGAGCTTAGCAAAGGCCAAAGACAAAGGAAGTGCTTTTCAATCTATGAGATGATGCCCAGTTGCAGAATGTTATTGATAGGGCTTGAATCAGTAAAATTCGTTGCCAGCTGATCTTTTTCTTATAGGTAGAGCACTATTCTAAATGTAGATAGGCTGCGATAATGGATAGCAACATTAGCAATTATCAGTATCATGACTTTCAAGCTTATCACTAGAAGGAGTACTGGATATGGTACGATGTCAAGCTCAACTAAGACCCGAAAGCCTCTTTCTTCTCTTTCTATTAATTCTGCTCTAAAGGAAAAGGTGGAAGCTAGGAAGCTGGATAGAAAAGGCCGTCAAAAAGGTAAAAAGACTCAGTCACCGGTTAAATGCCCGAGTATTTGGCAACTCTATCTACTACTTCAACCTTAAATAGATCATATTGGACAGCCTCAGCTGCTATGGAAAGACTTAGAGGCGACTGAATTGGCTGTATTCATACTCTTCTGGGATGAAGATATTGTGAGTATGCTTGTTGAACAAACCAATATGTATACGGAGGAGAAGGGAGCAGGAAAAAAGACGGCCGGCCCAGGAGGTAGCATTTGGCTGTCCGTAGAAGAAGGTTACACCAGAAGAAATCATGGTCTTTCTGACTCTTGCGATATATATTGGAGCGAAGCGAGACTGTGGTAGTAAAAGGTTTTGGAGAAAGCAGGAGGGAAATTGAGAGGTGCTATGCGCAATGAGTCTTACACGCTTCAGCCAAATCATATGATATATTCACATATCAGATCTGAAGTTTCGCCTTTTCCATTCTGAATTGTTCCAAAAGCTCAAGCCAGTCAACTGCATGTTGCGGTCTCGCTGTCAATAATATTATCTGCCAACCTTAAATGTAATGGTAGATGAAATGATAATCCAGTTTGGTGGGCGCACTCATCTTACCTATCGCATACCAAGTAAACCTATTACTGAGGGATACAAGGTATTCACTTTATGTGATATTGGCTATACATATAGCTGTATTTTTGCTTCTCGGTACAGCTCATCTAATGGGTTAATTTATCATGAGGAACTGACTCTTACTGGCTCTACTGTCTTTCAGCTTACCCGTAGTTTGCTATACTTGCCTTCCTTGCATTTCAACATATACATGGAGAACTGCTTTTCCTCTCAAGCACTTCTAATAAAGTTGAGAGAACTGGGAATAGGAGCTTGTGGTACAGCAAGAGTCAATACCTCAGCATTCCCTCCAGACCTTCATGATGACCGGAAAAATATACCTTGGAATGAGGTATCAGGAGGCCCTGCAAATGCCCCTGGCAAAGTACTTGCTGTCTAGTGGCAGAACAATAGTGCAGTTCATTTTCTAAGCATTATTCACTCACTCAATAACTGAATCATCTCAGAGTGGAAAAAACCACGCATTTCTAGTCGTGATGGTCCTACTATCTGGCGAACCTTTAGTACTCAGGAGCATCTGAATATTCCTATTCCTGTCATTACCAATGACTACAATTGTTACAAAGTTGATGTTGATATACCTGATCAGTACCAGAGCTACTTCTTTACACAGCTCAAATGTCTTTGCAATTCGCCTCCAATTTGTTTTTTTGCTTCTTGACACTACCATTATTAATTCTTACCTCATACTCTGTTGTCTTTCTATCCTTTATCCTGGCTCATCTCACTCCTTCCACCTCTCCTTAGCTAAGTCTATTATTACCTTCCATGGCCAAAAGCACACATCGTCTCGCAAGTCTTACTATACACGAAAAACAACATTCAACTGCTATAGTAAGCTTCAAAATATTACTACCCTACCTCCACCTACTGGCCATAGAGAGCAGCACATATGTATTCACACAGGGTTCAGGGTTGGCTATGCCAAGTGTTAGTTTATTCTACAGAGTATGAGGCAAATGGGAGTACAGGCACGAATATCACGGTATGGCTGTATGGGGCCTGGATGCGGGTTTTCTCTTTGTGTAAAAATATTTTGAGAAGAAACACAAGAAGCTTTGACATCATGTTGATAGAGTTAATAGTAAAGTATACAATAGTGTTTACTTCTGTTAAGACTGGGATCATTTGATATTACTTATTAGTTTTGTAAGCGCCAAGTGAACTAATCTGGCATTGTGCAGCTAACAACGAATTTTACTGTTTCAGACCCCCCAAGAAATACTAGTACATTGGTGGTTCCACATTCTTAATACTGCTCCTGAGTATAATCTCCATATTCAAGCATAACTTATTCTTATAGTGTGTGCTTTATACAACTTTATTTGATATTGGACAAATAGCGAGAATGAAGAATTTTATAGGGAGTTGAATTTACCAATATTTGGTAGTAATAAGAATAGTAGAGAAGAGATGGTAGAAGGGATTTAGGAGAGTCAAAATGCTGGACATATAATGGATACAGGAGAAATGATGATAGATTGGGGTCAAAGAGCGACAAAAATATGACTTAACTATATAAATTATGAAAATAGAGAGAGTTAAAGCTGCCTACTACAATACATTTATACTAAATGGGCACCAATTTGGCTTCTCAACCATCTTTCCTCATCATCTCCACAACTGTAATCCAATGCAAGAAATACATCTGGCTTAATAGAACTTTTTAAAAGCTCATAGCCGCAAGAATATCATCAGTAGACAACTTAACCCTTCCTTTATAGTTTTGTCGAAGTTTGATAATAGTTTAAGAGACTGTTGAGATAACTCTCGCCAAAGTAATAGGTTTAGTGATCATTCACTTGACCTGATTGACTAGATAAGTAGCTGGATTCTCTTGATATTTACAGATGCAGCCCAATAGAAGATTTGGACTATCCTTTGATAACTTTCTTCTCTTAAGCCCATTGGTAGTAAACCAGCCTTCATCTTTATCTAAATCAACAACAGACTCTTAGGAAGGAAGAGATTCAATAGATTGAGAAAGTAGTATACCAAATTTGTGATAGATTGCATGCTGCCTGATTGCTTGACCATCTTCAAATACTTTTCTCATTTCAGGTGGATTTGCTAGCTGTTGATTGTCGAATTCATGAATTCCAGGTTGCTTCATGATTTCCATCTTCTACATCTCATTAGAGGCTATTACAATACCAGTGACTGGATCACATCTAATGCCACTCAGTCCCATCAAGTGGGTTCAGATCTTCCACTCTCTCCTCAGGGTTTCCAATCTTATTTGACACTTTTCTCTAGTAACTATTATCTCTCCAGCATATTCCTTCTGTACTTTTTGTGCAATGGTATTCTAATCTTCAATTTTAAAGCCATTGTTAGACCTTTTACCAGCTCTAATTGGATGAAACAACTCTTGTAGTAAAATAGCTGACATCTTTAGTATCTATTCTATACTACCTCTTCTACGGTGTTTGCAAGTCTTAGATATCTTCTTTGAAAAAGATCAAAGTACACTGAAGTTCAAGTCATCTATAATTACTCTTAGATTTTCCTAACTTCAACTATTGACTTGTGTACTTTGTGTATCATAATAAGACTTAACAATTTGATCGAAGACAGATGCTTAATTATGCGTATCTTGCTGACTTAGAGATTGAAAATCTGAGGTAAAAGGAAAATCAAGATAGGAATCAATATCTGAATACGCTAAACTTGAAGGCTCTCCTCTACTATTATTTGCCATTGAGTGTGGTTGTTGTAGTAGTAGTCGTAGTGGCTGTAGTAGTAGTAGCTGTAGTTGTAAAAGTAGATGTTGTAGAGGTTGTAGTAATAGCCATAAAAGTAGCAGTAGCAGTATCTTGAACAAGCCGGGTTAGACAGTACTTGTATCTTCTTTCAATTAGTTTTTTACTCTACCGTCTACAATAACAGATTACCTTACAAGAATACAGCATATCGTCACCTTTGGTCTTTAAGTTACTAGTAACCTCTCTGATGAAGTAGCTTTTACCTGCTTCATAAGACTAGCAGTGGCAGCAGCAGTAGTAGTAGTAGTAGAAGTAGCCACCACTTTTGAAAAAATAAGAAAAAAGAGTTGTAGCAAAAACTGAAAGCTGTAGAGCAGGTAGCTGTTAGGGGTAGCCGATAGTGGAACTATAATATCGGACTAGGCCTGGGTAGGTATCTTCAGAGATTTGTCTAAGAAGGCTCGTGGGTAACTATCTCCCGTGAGATGTAATTTGAAGTAAAAGCAAAAGATAATTGCATAAGAGTAAGATTTGTAGTGTAATAACTTTTTATATTGATAAGATCTCTTCTCCGGTGCTTCCTGATTTCTTGTAGCAAGGGAGGCACTTCGATATTTATATTCCGCGTCTGAGTGTTCGCGGGCTAACTAATAACTACTAACTAAAAGTGCGAACACTCTCTGACCCTGACAACTGTTCGACTACTTGCTTAGCATTATGAAGACATACACTATTCATCTAATCGTGAGTGTGTGTCATTCTCCTCAACGATAGGTGTGCAGAGTTCTCATAACCCAATAGGTGCTAGTGTTATAACTTTCTTCACCGAGCCATGTAAGGAGTGGCCAACTCCTTGGTCGTCAGACCATTCAATGCGTATAAGTTCTTAGGCTGCATGCGTATCAGGTTTCGGGATGACTCTTGCTTGCAATCGCACCTATGGCTAATTGCGCGCAATGCCTCTCCCTTACTGACTAGCTCTGAGTGGGACCGTCGATCTCCACTATGCATACTAGTGTCTATTTTCCTTATGGAAAGATTTCGCCTAAGCGTCCACTCTTTTGTTTCCTCAGCTCTCTTAACTTTGAAGGCCTATAACATTATGCGACATCGACCGATCTGGTTCGAACCACTTGCATAATTTTCGCTAGGTTCTCTTCTCATATATCCTGCGAACAGCATCCGGTCGGACGGACGGCCGCAACGTATATGGTGTTATTGCGAGTGGTCCCTGGAGGGACATTCCTGAGTGCGAGTGCAACTTCCACTGGTGCGGCAACGAACGTAGTGTTCCAACGTCGGGGCCGCAGGGGTATGATGGCCGTATTTTTGAGGTCTGTGCGCAGGGGTCTGTGCGCTTCGGAGGTCTGTGCGCTGGATCCCAGTATTTCATACATGAGCTTCCAATGTGCCTAACAGTAGCGATAGGGAACCTCTGGAGGGGGAGAAGTACATATAACGGCACTTAGGAGGAGAAGAAGTAGTTGTCGCAGTAGTAGCAGTAGTAGTAATGGTAATGGTAGTAGTAGTGGTAGTGGTAGTAGTAGTGGTAGTGGTAGTTGTAGTAGCTGCAGCAATGATTATAGTAGTAGTAGTAGTAGTAGTAGTAGTAGTAGTAGTAGTAGTAGTAGTAGCAGGAGTATAGAATAGTAGCAGGAGCCCAGAGCAAAGTCAGGAGACCAGAGCAGAAACCGGAGCCCAGAGCAAAGCCAGGAGCCCAGAGTAGAAGTAGGAGCCAAGAGCAGAAGCAGGAGCCCAGAGCCATGAATCTGGAGTAGGAGCAGAAGGAGAAGCCTAGACCAGGCGCCTGCAGTAAGGGCAGAAGTAGAAGTTGTTGAGTAGTAACAGAAAGTAGGAGCTTGATACTAGAGTAGAGTGGAGTAGTAGTAGTAGAAAGTCAGGAAGATCAGGAGTAGGAGCCTAGAGTAAGTTTGAATTCAGGAAGGCTGTTGGTGGAGTATTGAATATTAAAATTTGAGATGGATTAGAAGCACTAGTAAAATTTCTTCAATGTGAAAAATTTTCATGTGTTTGTCATTAGTGAATGGTGGTGCCCAATTGATAACCGCTCCCACAGGTCTGTCCATTTAACACTGGAACAGTCCAAAATGGGCCCAGCGCAACCGAACAGGGCCTAAAGAATCACTACTTGTCACAGAGTGTATATCTCAACCTCTTATCTGACTAGTAGATAAGAACGCTTTAAGGAAAGTACCGGAAGGACATTCAACTACGGAGTCAAGTACTTCAGCCTTGACAAGCCGATACTCAAGTAAGTACTATTGGTTCACAATAGTACAATAACAAGGACAGTCTATCTACCAGAAAAAGAATACGATAGCAGTCATTACTGGTTGCGCAAAATAAGTTGGAAGTGTTTCTAACAGTGACAATTTATGGATTACCAGTATTCCGGTAGCCATGGTAAATGTTTTCTGACAGGAAGAAGGCGATAGATAGATAAATTAACCAGGTGGAAACTGGAAGTGAAATGTTGAACCTTATCAGACAGAGGTAGATAGGGGTAAATACGATAACATGATCTAGTGCTAGGTTCTATTATTCGAGTTTCTGCTCGTATATACGGTGGCCTCAGTTGTCCAGAAACTCCCACCAGTGCTATTCCATAAAGATCAAAGACTTCAGAGCTCTTTTTTTCTCCTCCTTTTTCCCACAAGTGTACAGTAGAAAACTCTTATAACAGAACTACTTAGTCCCGACTTCATTCCTGTCACACTCATGTATTATCATCTCATTTCTGCCAGATACCACGGTTACCAAATAATACCTCCTCCTCCTCCTCCTCCTGCCTCTGTCTCCAAACCTTAATTCTCTCCTCAGCCACCTTATTATTATCCCCCCTAACCAAACCCACAGAATCACTTTTTCCAATCCCTACCGGCCAGCCTCAGGTCAGGACACGGCTATGGTATAAGGTATGATTATTCATGGTATAATACTCACCTACGTAGCCAATAGTCTAGTCGATAAGTAATAACACATTCCCGAAAGTTGTCATACGGACGATAACAACCCCGGCACCAATGATTCCTTCCTTCCAAACTCATTGTATAAAAACTAAGTGCTAGTGAATACAGTGCGCTATAATTAAGCCATGATAGGTGATGGAACCGCCCCTCTCCCTCGGGTTGCTTGCAGACGGAATGTATAATAGCTAGTTAGCTGTACGACTCGGAAGCAACTAGTATCTCAAATATAATGTACGACAGAAGACTATTACCACCTTCGAGCTTACCAAAGAGACGTTAAAGGAAAAAAATACCCAGTTAGCAGGTAAGTTAGGTCTTCTTAAAATTGGGGTGCAATCTGATACGATACTGACCCCTACCCATAATATAATACGAGAAGAAAGGAGCTGCCAGCCAGCAACTCCGACTTCTCCACGGCCGGAAAGCGTGCGAAAAGTTCCCTATGCTCTGAATCAAGACAAAAAAATTTCCCCCCAATCTTTAAATAGATAGCAGGGAGAACTGCGTACCATGCGCATAATCCCCTAATACATCCTACATTTCATAGAATCTCACTCGAATACTAGTAACCTAACTGTTTACTTTTATTTTTAGCATGACTGGCGGGTAACTGAGACATGATCACCCCTGCTTCGGCACGCAGTGCCAGCCCCTTCTCGAGCTGAGAGTGCGGCTCTTCGGTAACTTGACTTGGCTCCGTCTGGGCCTTTACGATACGCTATACACTTCTCTGCTCCAACGATCCAACAATACTGTAGAACCACGAAACAGAATGCCTCCCCGTCTTCGCACCCGAGCTTTCAGTGCTGGCTTACACCCCTGCCCACTCATAACTCGCTCGCAAACTAATGCGGGCGCAGCATTCCTCCGTCCCTCCCTCCAACAGAGGACTTCATCTTCCCAACCCCGACCCACCTCCCGGACATCGCCTTGTCACCCTACCTAAACACCACTCTCCCCTCCGTCCTCCCCAAATCGCCCAAACCCCTGCCGCCAGGACACCATCTAGTCTACTTTTCCCCGCCAATCCCAGAATCCCAGCTATTACAGGACGGCAGCGATGCGGATCACCCCCCGACACCCCTCCCCCCGCGGCGAATGTGGGCGGGCGGAAGCCTAACATTCAACTCCCCCGTCAAAACCTACATACACGCACTCCTCCAGGAAGAGATCACAAATGTAGTCAATAGGAACGGGAAGACCCCTGTCTCTTTTAACTGGCACATCTATCCCGCCGGCAGCCCCGCCGCCGCCGCCGCTGCAATAGTCGAAAAAAGAGACCTGGTTTTCCTCCCTCCGCCACCTCGCCGCTGCTACCTCGCCGCCATATCGCCTCCCAGAAGAACCAGACTTTGCCCGCAAGTTTGTGACAACCCAGCATCTGCTCTTCCGCTTCTCAGCGCTGACATATAATGCACATCGGATACATTATGATCTGGGATTTGCGGCTGGGATGGAGTTCCATGCAGGCCCGCTAGTGCATGGACCCTTGTACATGATTTTCTTGCTTGAGTTGCTTAGAGCTGAGTGGAAGAGGAGGATCAAGGAGCTCCTGTATAGGTGTTTGGCGCCGGTCGTTGTTGGGGAGGTGAGTTTTGGTTTCTGGGTCGGGGAGGAGTAGCAGAGAGTGTGTGGCTAACGTGAATGGGGGGTAGGAGTATAAAATTTGCAGCAAGTTGAAGAGCAGAGAGGAGATTGAGGGGCGGGTGGAAGTTGTGTATTCGTTGTGGACTGAGACGAAGAGCGGGTATGCTGTTATGGGGACCGCGACTGTTGTAGAGGGGTGAATTGGTGGCTGGCGCAATGCAGTGCGACTCAGTAGAACAAAACTAAGGTATGGCAGAGTTGTCAGCAAGTCGAGCAAGGGGAGCGGGATAGAATGATCGTGATAAACCAATTATGCTAACACCGATAACGACACAACTTGGAAATGATCGCTCAGCCATTATTTGAAGCTGCTGGTATCACATCACATCATCGTCTCGAATCGGGCGTAAAATTTGTCTATTAACGATCGAACAACCGTTCCTATCTATCGAATATCGGCGCCCTTTTTCTTTTCCCCATCAATCCCACCTCCGCCAGGACCCCCCACCCCCCCACTTCCAACTTTCCCCAGAGCTCTCCACTTCTCTCACCCTCGCACCAGCCCAACCTCTCAACCACCCCAGCTCATCCCCGTACAGTACATTCACCAACCTCCCCCCTCCTAGAAGTATATACAGTACAGCTCATCATTACCTATACATTCTTCCTACTCACCTATCCCAACAAATCCCAACCTGCGCCCCCTAGAAATCCCCAGAAGGCTATATACCAAGGGTAGAAAAAGGAAAAGGGTATATACTCAAAATATAACACATGAAGCGAGTTAGGAAAAGGAAATGATCGTCTTGTAGTAAAGGTGAAAGGAAGGAAAGAAAGGTTATGTTGGATATGTAACGCACCAACAAAGGAGCGCCAGCTGATCTTTCCAGAAGAAATGGTTTCAAAGGAAATTTATGTGAAAGTAACAAGAGGAAAGAAGGTGGAAAGGGTATTTGCAATGGTAAAAATAATCATCGAGTGGTGTCCGAATCAAATGTGAACGTGTGTAAAGGGGAAAGAGGAAGAAAGGGAAAAACGCAGAAAAATCGACTATTTGACCGACCGAACCCCGTACCCGGAAAATCAAACCAGACAAATGCCATGAAAAAGACAAACATTCCATAAAGGAATCCGGTCCGCCAAGATGAAAACCAGTAGGCTCCAGAACGGGACCGAAGAAAACGAAATGGCCCCCGTAACCCAAAATGCAAGACACCCAGAAGCGCACCCAACAAATCGCCGAAACAGATACAAACAGAACAGTGAGATAGATAGTGACAACAGTGGGAGAAAAGAATTCTTCGACACATAACGTACCACCATAAACTCCTGTCTCCACCAGTCGCAAACCACATGAAAACAAAAAAAAAACAAAAGAAACTCTGCCCCCAATGAGAGAGTAAAGTAATTTAGCAAAAGAAAAACCAAACCTGAAAACCCACAATGAGAAAGAAAGTCAGATATTCCAAAGCTACATATATACTTCATCCCCTAAAGACCAGAAAAGAGAAGAGTGGTAAAAGAAATGCCGGGAGAATAGTAGGACAGACATCGAAATCAAAGAAAATTTTGAGATGTAGATTAAATCAAAACACCACCACCCAAGGCAGCGTTCGAGACGTAAGTATCCAAATTCAAGACCCTTCTCAGGTCGTTCTCCATTTCAGCAACGCTTTTCGACGGTGTAACAGGACCTCTAGCAGTCTCAAGCTTAGATGCAAGTGCCGACTTTTTAGGTTGTGAGTTTCCTTGGTGTGGGCCATAGTTCAAAGGGGCATCACGGCGGAAGGGCGACCCCCTCAAGGCAAGCGGAGATTGTGGGGGCCCAGCCTGTTGTACCACTGAGTCGAACAAATCGTTGATAGAAGTTCGAGGAGTCCTATCCGGAGAATAGCTTGGAATTCCAACAAACCCTTGATCCGGACTAGCTTGATTGTTTCGAGTCGGAGTCAAAGGCAGCCCCGCATTCAAGTGCGGCCTCTGAGTTCTCGGAGCAGGTGCCGGTGAGGAAGGCTCCTCGCGCCTCGGTGAAGCCGATGGGGAAAAGAGTTGGGACTTGAGGTTAGCCGTGCGCTTGAGATCATCCTCCTTAGATAAAGTGTGAACCGTGTGAATTTGCGATGGAGCTGGTGATGTATGATTGAATGGTGAGGGGCGAGTATGATGGAACAAGCGGGTCGGAACGGGTGAAGTCGGTTTGTCCATATCAATTGAGAAGATTCCGTCCATTGGCTTGGGAGTGCGTGGGGTAGGCCGGATCGTTTCAAAAACACTAAGAATCCAGTAAGTCATTGTCCTTCTCGTCAATAAAAATGCACCCAACCTATTGCCATTGAACTCGGAACGGTCAAAAGGTGTTCCAACGGAGCCCTCAACGGACGAACTTGACCCAGAGCTCTGACGCTTCATTTTCATGCGCTCCTTTTCTTCCTTATCAGCCCTGAACAATTTCTGAAGATGGGATTCCTCAGTCTGCTCAACAGAGGTAGATGTTGAATTGTCCTCGGAATCTTCACTCTCCATCATTGCTTGCAACCCATTTCCAGCAGGAGTGGCCGGTACCGACTTAGAGAAGAACTTAGGAACAGGAAGCGCAGAAGGGTCTGGGGATGAATGGAATAAGGGACCGGCATATGCTTTCATGGGGGTGTTCGAATATTTCGGGGGAGTCATTTGGCCAGAAGGAATAGGTTCGGTAATATTTGCTGACTGTTTTTTGGCAGACCCGCTAGTCCCCGTGGTAGAGAAAGGAAGAGGAACAGATTTCGTAGTTGGCACACTCTCCTTTTGCCTACCCCTCGTCTTCTTCTTCTTTTTTCCTGAAGTCTCCGTGTTCGTAATCGATCCTTGCGTTTTTGGTGTCTGAGGTGGTGTCAAGACAGAACCAGCAGAGCGAGCAGTAGAATTATTATGATGGTGATTGTTGAATGGAATGTAATGTGGGTTAAAGGGAATTTGAGGGCCCTGGTTGACAGAGTGATGGCTTTTAGGGCCAGGTGTCAACGACGAACCGCTCTTGGTATGACGGTGATGTCTCCCAGGACGAGGTTTAGGCGACGGAGAACCGTTCGTAGCCGTCATTGTATTTTTTTTGAGGCGAAAAAAATATACCGCCAATAGGATCAATTCGGGCGAATGTGTCCGAAAGCAAGACAGAAATCCAAACACAAAAAAACAACGCCTAAAGAGACAAAGGGGGGGAAACTACTGCGAATTCAGTCAAAAAAAAAAAAACAGAACCACAGAACGTTTAAAAGAAGAATCGAATTCGGGAAGCCTTTTTTTTTCTTCTAACTCTCGCAAGCGAAGAGGCAACCGTGTCCTATTGAAGTGTTTGCCCTTTTAATGTCGCAAGGCAGAAATAGTAAGAACAGTGGACGGGCGAGGTACGGGTATTCGAAAGGTTTGATGGAAATCTCGAGTTTGTGGGCCGTGTTTGTGATTTTAAAAGGGAAACGAAACAGACGGTTGGTTAACTAAAGATAAAATAGGGCAGGAAGGCACTCGAAGGGAAAAATTAACAAGAAAAATAATAATACTAGGATGTATTAACTGAACAGGATCGATAAGGAAGATGAGAAGGAGGAAAAGTTGACGAAAATATGATCATTCTCGGAAGAGTAAGGTTTGGTGAAGAGAGTGGGCAGGATGAAAGCAAGAGGAGGGAGAAGGGGAAGAGAAGGCCAGGCTGTCGGGGGGGAAGCGAGTTTTGAGGGATGGCCAGTGAGCGATGAATTTACTGCCTAGGGGGGATGGATGGAAGTGGTGGGGATGGAAGAGGATTGGGTGAATTCCATGGGTTGGGTGGCTCGGTGGCCAGCTAGCAAAGCTGGCACAGACGGACATGGACTTGACATGGGTGGGGAAGAAGCAGAAAATGGTGTGTGGTGTGTGTGTGTGAGACTCTGAGGTGGGTGGGTTATGTGCCTAGTCCGGGATGTTATGTGTATTTTTTGGTCTAATTGTGATGATTGCGGCACGCCTGTAAGATTTCCAGCCTGCTTCGGGTCCGTCACATCACTGAAAACGAAATTGTGCAACGGATTCAGGCTCTGGACCACAAGAGACCATAACTTACACCGTGCAGGCAAATGGAGCCCTTCCTGGGCCCGGTCCATGAAAGAACGAACGAAGAAGGCAGAAGGAAAAAAAATGTAAAAAGTAAAAAAGGAAGAAAAAAGAGGCGATGCTGGTCTGCAAGACGAGAAAAAAAAAGGCCAAAACTACTCGAGTAGAAAGTTCAGCCCCGTCCCTAAATTATTGGGTCCATTTGCCACAGGCTTCGCCGGCGGGAGATCTTAGCATAGTGATGGGATACTGTACCGTAACTGGTCTGCAAAATAGCCAATATACCGGTACCAGTAAGAGGTATCAGCAATCCTACCTGCCACTGTACCAATCCCCTGCCCTAACCTACCAAAAGACCCCACTGCATATCTGCCCGCCAAGTGAATATTTCCCCTCCTCCTATTCCGGATTTTTTTTGTTACTGTACCATGGACTTCCGGTACTCACGCCAAACAAGAAGTTGAATGCTAATACCGGTGCGAATGTCTACCGGTATTTGGAGGTGCTATAGCACCCGCTCGCTGCTGAGCTCTGATAGGTTGAGTTACAGTCTGGCAGTCAGAAGTTAAAAGCAGAAAGGGATGCATAAGCCTTGTTGATGCACAGGCGCAACTCTCCAGTCAGCACAGGAACTTCCATGCAGTCCCCCCCGCTGCTTGGAGACAGATACTGTATGGAACTGTATCGTTTTATGCGATATTTAGACTCTTCTAGCGATACTGTCGTACCCTGCTGCGAACCGCCATATCATAGGACGACGGCACTTGCCCTCGGGATTTTCATGAAGCGCGACGAAATACGGGATCAGTTTCCGATGGAAATTGCACTGCGGAGCCATGTATATATTGGGTGATCTGATACATCGTACGCGCAACTTTGTTGCCCTTTTGTCTCCTGCCTATGGTGTCAGTACCTGAACCGGTATTGTTGTAAGACGCTTACCGGTGGTAGTAGATAGAACGCCGTATCATACGCGACGAATTTTATCCTGCCACCGTGCTGGACAAGCACGCATCCTGCAAATACCGCACTCGCAACTTTAGGCCACAGGAACCTTCCCTCACCTTATTCCTTCCAGGGAAAATGCACAAGGTAGAAGTTGCCTGGTTTGTTTGAGGCAAAGTCACTGTGCCACTGTGCCAGGCTCCTCTCATAAATAGACTAAGATAGCAGGCACGCAGACGATACGGTAAAATCTTGCGTCATAGACTACCGCACCATGCCCCAGATACCTGCCCGATTCCTTGTGAGAGTAACTTATCCCGATATAACTTATCTCCGCTATCGCCATACTACACCTCGTAACTCAACCATCGTGATTTCAGCCTGCCGAAGAAGGCTCTATCGCAAACTGTCGATTGACGAGCACCGAGGTGTGATCCGCCTTCATTTAGCGAACGTGAGTGCTGCAATCGGTTGATATCATGTTCTCCCCATCGAGGCATGCAAAGCGATAAAGTCATGTTTCTTTGCACAGAAGGAAAACCTCAGCAGCCACCAACAACCGACCCTACTCGTAAAAAGAATAAAAAAGTAAAAAAGGGCAGAAGGAGAAAAACAAGAAAAAGAAAAAAAGAGAAAAAGAGAAAAAAATACTGGTACTCGAGTATGATAACAAGAGCCTTTGTTGGGCAAAACTAGCAGCCCTTCTTCCAATGGTCACCTGACTCACAGGCTTACAACTCCGCAGAGCCGCTTCTCGGGTGCCGAAGAAAATTCTCAGGGTTCTATCCTCATCTTAATCTCTTTGTTCCGATGTTTCAACACCACCGACATCACCGCCTCTGAACCATCAAACCTTATTTCCATCCTCGGATCTTCTGCTATACCCACCACCTGTCTGAGTATTCGGAGGCGCTATGCCAAAGCTTTTATTGCCTCCGCGCAAGATAAGCGGGCCATCAAACACGCCCGTCGCATCCCACACGCCCGTCAACTCCAGCACCGGTCCCTCTCTTAACAGATCATCGTCGTTGCCTCCTGCTAATGTTCCTGTGGTGAATCCAAATACCCGTATACCCCCGATTCCAGCACCGAATACCAGCACCGTGGCACCGACTTCAGTCCTGTCACTGTCTCCATTATTTATAGATGGCAGCCTTCATAACAAGGTTGTTACCCCCCCAACTCTCTCGAGGCCTTCTCTTAGTTCGAATCGAAGGAAAGGCCCTCCTAGGATTGTAGCATGTGGTACGTGTTCGTTTAGCCCCTTCTCTCGTCATTGCAAACTGATGAATTCATCTAGTCTCCTGTCACAAACAGAAGAAAAAATGTGGAGGTGAACGACCTTGTACGCGTTGTGTGGTTCTCGGGGTAGTCTGCAAAGAACAAGAAAGGCCTAACGATGGATTTCAGTACATTCGGAAGAAGAAGAGGTTGAGGATCGAGGGGGTCCTGGGCCCATTGCCCCAGCTTCCAGCCCACTCTCTAAGTCATCCCGCTCCCTTTCCAGGCAACCTGTGGGCCACCATGGCCCAGCAAGCAAGTTGTGATAACCCGGCTTATCAGAACCAGCTTCCGTCGCCTTCGCCGTCGTTCACAATGGTGGGTACACCTAGCGACTCTCTATCCGAGCGTGATCTTTCTTACCAAGGGTCAGGTCCCGGGGGGAGTGATGAACGTCGTGACCGGAGCCCACAAGCAGCCAGTGTGGACGTGACCCAATCCTATGATGACGAGTCGACTCCAATACGAATCCCAGCCCCGGTTGAAGCGCCCCCTTCTCCATCCCCCGAGCCAGACTCAGTTGCAAATCAGCCAACCTCCGACCATTTTGACACTGCTCCTGAACTGGTATTGGGTCTACCTAATCTCGACCTTAGCCTTCTCGCTAACTTGGAGGCCGACTTTGAAATGGACCTTGAGTTGTTTGGGTCTCCCGAAAACGAGGATTCTTTAGTAGATGGTTGCGACGCTGTTGATACCCCAACTCTTGGCGAGCAGGCTGGGGGTACAACTCAGTTGGACAAAGGTGGGGGTGATACTGCCGGTAACGATGGATTCCCTGAATTAGAGTGGGAAGCATGGAACGAGAAGTATTCTACCGACGTGGCCAATTCTTCTCCATCCTTTCTCGATCTCGACGGTGGGTTCGATTTCCTCGAGCCACCACCCCTTGACTCGCCTGCGCCAATGACTTCCGCCCAGAAGCACGCCCCGCGATTACAACTGGAAGATGCCACCGTCACAAATACTACCCAGCAGCCAACACTCGAGAGGGAGGAAAACAGACAAAGTGAGGGGACTACTTGATAGGGGTTTGTATTCCCAAATGTTATCCGAACAAAGAAGGTTAATACGTAGCCTGGGGTGGAAGTGGTGTTTATTTTTCTAGACGTTTCAGCTATACTATTGATATGAGGTCCGGGGGGGACAAATGGTATGTCCAAGATTAGGGAAGGGGGGGGAGATAAAATGGTTAAGGCTAGTCTTTCCTTGTCGTCTTCGCCTTTCGTGGCAAACCGACCCTGAGGAGGAGCAGTGGAGGATGATCGCCAATCAGGTACAGTAGTCATAGCCAACACAACAAAAGTTTCCCTACCTTAAGGTAACGGGGTGAGTTAGATTGTAGTCATTTTGCAAGTGCCAAACAAAAGTTAGTTCATTCCGTGAAAGTAACTTGCATTCATTTCATCGCCGCTGGTGCGTATTGAACCTCTCTTTCTCTTTCTATACTATTAACTTGATTAACTTTTCCTATTTTCCTTTTTATTTTCTTTCTTCCCATTCTTCCCTTCCTTCCGGCTCTTTCCATCCATCTATCGATTGATCTAGTGCTACTTTTCTCATTCCCCCCTACAGACACGGCTTTCGGAATGGCTCTATAGCCGATTGGTCATCAATGCCATCACCTACAGTGCTGTGTAAGCACAAGGAGGTTGCAGGCGAAAAAAATGAAGAAAAAAAATGATATCAAATCCTGTACGATCATCATGCTGGCTAAGTATTGGAGCCAGCGATGGGTCCAAGGAAGATATGACAGATGTGAGGGGATTGAAATGAAACGAGTGAAACAAAGATAAGATAAATCGGGGAAGCGGAGAAAGAAAGAAAGAAAAGAAAGAGGGAAGCAAGAGGGAAGGAAGAAGAAGAGAAAACAAGAGATCAAGCCCTTAAATCGTAGTTAAAATATTTAAAACTGCCCAAGTTTTATATCATACATCCAAGAATCTATCTAATCGCTACCTTACGTTACCCAGCAACCAACCGACCAACCAACCGACAAAACAGGCGATAGCAAGCAAACAAGCAAGCAAATTAGAGAAATACTATAAGTACTAAAGGGGGGGAGATCTCCGTGTTTCATGCAACTTCATCTGATCATTCCGCTCTTGCGGCCGGAGCTTCAGGAGGAGGGGGAGCAGCAGCGGCAAACATCCGCCTCCAGATAGCCGGGGGGTCCAACGGTCTCGATCCATTGCGTATTCGCGGGTATATGTCCGAGAAGAAGTAGTAGACTAACCGCCGCCATACATATATAGTATTAGCAAACCAAACCAGCAAGCAAGCAAACAAACAAACAATTGATCATCCATCCGTCCATCCATCCATCCATCCATCCCTTCAAGCCACACCCATAGATGATATATGTGAAAACGTACCATGCCCAACCACAATCCCCAACAAGTCATCCTTGGGAAGCGTATTATTCAACAGCAACGAGAAGCCCAAGAGCACCCAGGGCAGATAAGGCGCGCTGAAGACAAAAAGCCCCAAGAACGACAACCTAACAGCCGGATTCCGACGAGCCCATATGTAGACTAACGAGAAGCTCAACGGCGACCCGAGGAACGGCATAGAAGCGATGGGCGACAATATCTATACAATATACAAGTAACTCCACACATTAGCCACCCCCACCCCGCTCACCCACCCACCCATTCATTCACTCATTCATTCATTCATCCATTCATTCAGGCGCAGGAGGAAGGAAGGAAGGAAGAACGCAAAAAAATAAAAAAAAACTCACCAACAGCGAAGCAGCAGAATAAACAATCAACCAAGCAAAGTCAGCCGTCCTCCCGCGGAAACTACTCTCCTCCAGGTTCCGCGAGTACCGACTCATGAAGAAGATGTGGAACATAAAGTCCAGGCTTAGCGGGCCAAAGTACAGGAAAGTGGTGCCCAGACGCCAGTACTGTCGCTTCTGCCAGACGCTGGCGGGGCTGTAGAAGAGTTGGAAGGGCGTGACGATTTGGCATTGTACGAGGACGCTTGTTAGTACTGCTGCTGTGGTCCATACACGTGTTACTATGGGGACGTCGTAGTACCATTGCTCGAGGGTGTTTAGTTCGGCCATTATTGTTGTCTGTGAGGTTGGTGATGGGGGGGTGAGGGAGAGGGGAGAGAGAGGCGGTTCGTGACAGATGGATGGGTAAGATAGGTTTGAGGAGCACTAACTAGCTTTGGGCGACGTTGCTGTTTCGTGTGGCTGGTGTGTGCATGTGTGTGTGGCTGGTGATGGTGGCTTGTATTGTAGGTATTATTCGACTCGCTATCGGCCTACTGCACACCGGGAAATGAAAGGGAAGAAAAAAAAGGTTTTATATTATGATTAATCGGATAGACGCATCCTTTTTCATGAACTGATTAGTTGTCGTCGGGATTGTACGAGGTCGGAATACTGTAGAACAGAACCGCGTGTTTCCCCCCTCCCCCTCCTCCTCTCTTGATGGGTCGGAAGCCTAAGGCACGGGTGGTATTACAGTGCAGTGCAGTTGAAGTGGGGAGTGCATGGCCGGTTATGATACAATACCACAATACCGTACAGTGGTCATCCTGCTTTTCTTTACTTTTACATTTAACTTATAATACGGTAGGTTAGTGTGATACTTTGTTTATTGGTTCACTCGCCCAGAAGATGCCCTGTTTGAGCATCAAGATTGAAGAGCGGTGGATGAAGGGGGAAATCTTTATTTGGAATAGAAAAATAGTTGTTGATCGGAACTGGAAAGCGTAGAAATTTTGTTTTTACCAACTTACAGTCTGATTCATACTTCACATATATCTAGCCTATCATGTACTATCACTCGCAGCCTAACATCTCAGCACCAACCAACTGACTATCATAATCTCGAAAACATCTCATTAAGGGTAAACGATGAAAACTGATAACCGGAGCAGAAATTTAGGAGCTTTTTGAGTGAGAAAAAAAAAAAAGAGACCAACTTGGAGAGAAACTACTGTACAAGTATCACAACCAACTAAGTAACCAACCCCCATGTTCCATGCCATCGCACCGTTTTTTTCTGTACCATGTCCTACTTCCCCGACATCGCCACCAGCCCTATCCATCTATGTATCCATCCACAGAGCCACCCACCCCTATCCCCCCACCCCCTTCGGAAATCCAACCACAGCCCACACACATACCCGCAACGCCTATACAACGAAAAGGCCGTAAAGGAAATTACCCATTGCAACAAGTAGCAGACGTAAGCGTGGTAAAAAAGAAAAGAAAAACATAATGAAATGCAAAGCCAGATCCGACAAAGATATGGTAGAGCAACTAGGGTGGAGGAAGAAAAAAGGAAAAAGTCTGACAAGAAATGTAATGAGAAGTAGAAGAAAAGAAAAAGAAAAAAAAGAGATTATATTACTTTTCCCAACGCTCCATTTCGTACTTCATATATGAACCTCCCGCTTTACTTTAACTCTCGGTCCACCAGAATCTTCCTATTAAACTGGTCAGCACCACCACATGTATAGAGGGCATTTATGGATAGAACATACTTCAGCCTTCCTCTTCCCTCCAGGCCCACTGTCCGGCGGGGTTGCTCCACGGCTTAAGTTCC
This sequence comes from Tuber microsphaerosporum, assembly GCA_003521225.1. NCBI lineage: Eukaryota > Fungi > Ascomycota > Pezizomycetes > Pezizales > Tuberaceae > Tuber > Tuber microsphaerosporum. Next base: position 1,056 of record QOVD01000440.1, on the reverse strand, counting down.
CAGCGGCGGTATCCTTGCTAGCCTCCAAATGGCAGCTAGCATGGTAAATCCTGGCGCCGACCTGCTTCGCGTCCATGAAGACAAATTCCTCGCTCTCGTCGTGCCACTCATACTTCAGTTCTTCTTGGCAGATGGGACATACAGCACGGGTCTTGGATGGGTCGGAGATGATGACGTATTGGTCTTTAGGATCGGGGTTGTTCGAGGACGAGTTTGGGTCGGAAGAGGAGGATGATGAGCCACCGGTGGTGTTATTGCCATTGCTGGAGTGGCTGTTTGGGTTGGGTGCTAGGGAAGAGGAGTCCTCGCCGTCGTCGCGCGATTTGATCCATTCCTTCATCACGAGGGTCATGTGTTAGTGAGGGGGGGCTCTCTAATTTGTGATTTTGGTTTTTCACAGTTGGATTAAAAGAGCATGCATGTGTATGTGTCTTTGATATTGAAATTTGATATTTGAGATGGCTGCATGAGGGGGTAGTTGTGTCGGGTTTGGGGGGGTCATTTACCTCTTCTCCAAGATACCAACTCCTATTCTGACCGCGCTTCACGCTCTCCGCCATCCGCTGGTGCACGCGAAAATGCCAGTCAAGATGTGAGGCCTTCTCTTTTTTCCCTGTTTCCGAATCGGCAAACCTTCGCGCACATGAACTACACTGGTTCGGGAGTGCCTCGTTGAGTAAAGGTAAGAGGTGCGGTCGTGGTCTATAATCACATTGTAACAAGTAAAATTTTCACAATCAATCAGCATGCTTCTTTTCTACGAAGTGTATCTCTTTCTCTCAAAGGGTAATAATAATATATATGTGGCAACCCGCAATCTTTAAAAAGCAGAGAGTAAGAGGGAAGGAGGGAAAGGAGAACGTATAAAGCAATATTGGGGGACTACATTTTAAGGGACATAGTATTCATTTCTACGTCTATTGAGCGCCAGTCAAGTTTACCTTGCCGCATTGGGATCTGCGGGGGAATTGGAGGTGGTGGTGTAAAACTACTTCCCGGCACCGGGAATAAGAATGAAGGCAGCCCAGTGGGAGGTGGCGGGGGTGGTGGTGGAAT
>QOVD01000439.1:0-21917 GCA_003521225.1 Tuber microsphaerosporum | reverse complement strand
GGTGGGTTAATCCACAACATAGAACCTAAATCCTGAACCCCATGCCCTTGTAAGGAGAGATAATTGAAATACCACAAACTACCATCCCCATGGGCTAGCAACCTCTAATAGATAATGCACGGCTACACATCTGCGACCGTCTACTCATCTGGGCTATTCTTTCACCTGGCTCAGCTGGCCGTGGCCTTCGAATAATAGGGTACTGTTGCGGATCTTCCCCGTCAGGCGCCTTTTTGTGTGTATTGGCAATCTTGACGGTAGAGGTCCCGGTGAGGGTGGTTTGCAGGAGAAAACAAAAGAGAGCAAAGGCTTATGATTGAAGGTGAAGGACGAATGCTTGATAGCCGTAATTGATTAGTTTGATCAACTTACGAAAACAGTGAGGGATGTAAACTAAAAGGATAGTTTCTTCCAGCCAAAAAAATCCCACGATGCTCCTTCCCTCTCGGAGGTGTTTTCACCCTTCTTAAATAACAGGGAAAGCACTACCTAGACCGCCCACCTCTCAATTACGCAAAAGCATACCCAATCCTCACGGAAAAATACAAAAAGTCGTGAAAGCTATTGGCATGCGCCATAGTACGTTACAGCACTGTAACTAATTTATATGATAGGGTAAATTGCAGCCGTAAAGCACCATACTGGCCGGGTAATGGTGATTTTTACTATGGGGGTTCATTTTATAGAAAGTGCCGGTAATTAAGCGGATTTTAGACCCCAATCTACAGAATGAAAGATGGTTGGACGAAGGCTTAAATATGGGGTTTTTGTAGCATACGAGGAGGACCGTGTGCAGGAGGCCCCTACTGCCGAGCCAATTTAGGTCCGCGAGGTTCCTATCCTCGATTGTGGGGGTTAGTTGTGTATTAAAAACTTGGATAAGTTTTCTTTTCCACTTCTGTGGGTTATGTGTAAAACTCCCCTTTCGCCTCTTTATTGAGGATAATTTTTTTCTCTTTATATTGCGCTAGGCAACAGATTTTTATAGGTTTGCAGCAAGTTGCCGGAATATATCATATAGGGGTAGCCGAGTGACAGTCGGTGACGGCATTATGGAACAATCGGGGGAATAGCGGTCAATTATACCGGGTTCTGTGAACAGACTTAGGTAGAATTAAGGGGGTCTTACTTTTTACTGATTGTACATACAGTGCCATACAAATTATGGAATTTTTGTTTGTGTTCTATATACGGCATTCCTAGGGCATTGCCGGGGGATTTACTCTAATGCCTCAGTCAGTTTAGTGGTAAATAGCGGATCGTGAATTATCGTGGGTTCTGATAAGGGACTATTCGTCAGCATATTCAAGGACCCCATGAATCATTTCTTAAGTTAGTTAGTCGTAGAAAAGGGATTTGGTTTTTGATGAACTCCTCGAATGTTGGAAAGAGGGGGTAGATTATGGCCAAGGAAGCAGCCTACAGTGACACCGGGCTGGGCCCTGGTATGCGAGCACTGTGCTGCACTTGGCAGTCGTGATGAATGTCGAAGAGCACGGTCCCTACTTCACATAATCTGGTACGAGGTAGGGTGAAGAGTTTTCCGGCCGGTGCCGACATCATGGAGGACTCTTCTATGCTGAATTGAGTTAGGCGATATGAAGGTTTTTAGACAGATTGATTCGTAAGGTTTGATGCGCAATCGCACCTTGCTCCCCCGGATAGCCAAATTTCACACATTTCATCCGGGGCAATGGGATATCCTGAATAACAGAGACTTGAAGGGAATTATTTAATGAAAAGTATAAAACGCTCGGACTTTGTCGTAGGCATTGTAGGAATTGATTGAACAAAATGTAACTCCCTACCGGTACTCGAGTGCTTAGTGCTTATGATAGTATGATATACGATCTTGGTGACGAAAAACACGTGGCCCCAACTGGTTTTCCGCACAAAATACCCATTCCAAAAGGTGCTTGCTCACTATAACCTTAGAAGAACCCAGGGATTTTCCGGATGGCAAAGTTTGACATGAAGATTCACATAATTGAGCACCGGGTCACAGAAAACATCCTAGGGATTCTGGGTGTCAGAGTGCTAAGGGAAGAGCTTAAAAACATTGTCGAAGCAGGCAGTTTGCATGGGGTTTCTGAGTCGCAGCCGTACGGGATGGCTTCGCACACTTGCTGGGAGTAATTGTTAGTGCAAAAGAAATTAGCAACTCTACCTATATCCTCTGTGATTCCCTTTCATTCGATTACTTTTTAAAGAACAAAATTTGTAGTGGTTGGCTAAATTTGTGTATTTTGTATGGGAAACCTGGGGAGCACGTTTCTTTTGTCGCCAAGCTGGCGCGGCACGAGTACTCGAATACGTGATCCTGGTGCTAGGACGTTGGAGTTGCCTCTTTTGGACCAAATTTACCTATCATAGCACAAGGATCTTTTACTCGTATTTGAGTTCTTATCATACGGTATGGTGTAACGCGGGGTCGGATAGGGGGACTGAGTGCAGAGAAAGCCACGCTTGGCATGACGACTTTGATGTGGGGTTCGCACGTGGAGCGGACTTTGAAGTTTGCTGAACTCCGCCACACCCTAGGGTCACAGAATCTTAGACCAATAGCCGCAGTGTTTCTTCAAGAGGGACATTGCTCGCCTGTTGCCAAGGACTTGCTGTCATGGACAAGGAGGCTTCCACCGTGCGGTCACCCCACAATACCCCCCGCGGCTGCCTCCTTCCTCCGCCTTCATCCGGAGCTTTTCGGTAGAGCTCACTCGACAACCGCAGAAACATGCTCAAGTTGTGTGAATTCGCGGTAGGCTAAAGCTCTCGTGACCACTCCTGCTCCCGATCTTCAACGTGCACCCTTTCTCTATCTCCAACCGGCCCTCCCTCTCAGCCCCCAACCTTGTTTCTCGAATATTCTCCTCTGTTAGGGAATTCACACAAAACGGGACCTCTCGGATTGCGCGAAATTGCTTGCGCTGAAGCTATTTGACGACTGCAATCCCTTAACCCGTTTCAAGCACTGGTTTTCTTCCACCTCCTAACTCTAAAAGGCATAAACAGCGGTTTATCTTCGGCTAGGGGAAGGTCAGGTTCTTTGATTGGCTAGGTTAGCCTTCCGCGAGTGAGCCTATTCCTTTGATGGGTGATATATTTGAACTAATTAGGGTGGTGATCTTGCCTATCACTCGGCTAAAAGTGAGCGAAATTCGGTACAGACCAAGGGATAACCGCATATCCACCGAGATCTTCTAGAAAGATTAGAAACCGAGTATTGGCCGGATCGATTTCGATAAGCTTGCCCTGTTTAATAGTCTGCACCGTGCATCCATCTTTGGAAATTGGAATTTATCAGAGGCGGAAGGTTGTACTACCAACCAGGAAGACAGCATGCGTGATATACCTATCGCATGGGCTGCTAGGAATGGGCACGAGGGAATTGTAGAATTACTGCTCGGCCGGCATGGCATCGACCCTAACAAGCCAGGTGAGGGTGGCCAAACGCCTCTCTTCTGGGCTGCTTGCGAGGGGCACGAGGGAGTTGTGAAAATGCTACTCGGACGGGATGACATCAACCCCGACAAGCCAGATATTTGGGGCCAAACTCCAGTCAGTCGTGCTGCTAAAATTGGGCATGCGGAAGTTGTGAAAATGTTCCTCAGACGAGACGACGTCAACCCTAACAAGCCAAATCAGCGCGACGAAACACCCCTCTGGTGGGCTGCTTACCGTGGGTATGAGAAAATAGTAAAATTACTACTCGCACGTGATGATATCAACCCCGACAAGCCAGATATTTGGGGCCAAACCCCACTCAGTGGTGCTGCTCAAATTGGGCACGCAGGAGTTGTGAAAATGCTACTCGGACGAGACGATGTCAACCCTAACGAACCAGATGAAGACGGCCAAACGCCGCTTTGGTGGGCTGCTTACTACGGGGATGAGGGAATGGTGAAAATACTCCTCGGACGAAACGACGTGAACCCCAACAAGCCAGATAATAGGGGCCGAACGCCATTCTTTTGTGCTGCTGGAAATGGGCACGTAGGAGTGGTGGAAATATTACTCGGACGGGGGGACGTCGACCCCGACAAGCCAGATGATAAGGGCCAAACACCACTCACGTGTGCTACCAGAGTTGGCCACACGCGAGTAATAGCCCTACTACAGCCTCCAGCAGCTACCACCCACGGCAAGGGCTAAGCCCGAGTAGACATTTCCCTTGTTGCCGCCTTCGAATGCCCTTCTAACAACCTATGCACCATTTTGGCGAGGACCGGAACATTTCCATGAGCGTGTTTGTCGCTGCCACTACCCCTCCCCCCTCACCCCCGCCCTATCTTCTGCATCTTAAAACACTACCTTGCGGTAATTGCCGTCTTACCTTTCCTTCCGGGGTATGCCTGCCGCAGTAGCCCATCTGACTCTTCTTTTTTCTTTCTTGCGGAGCTAAATTATAAGCAAAGGGAATGCACATATCTATCACATACCCACCCACCCCTCTACCCCGATTTTTTCACATGAAGTCAAGTCAGTATTCGTAAGCTTTTGTTTAAACCTGAAGCCTAGCGTTGGTGGAGGGCTATTTCTGTTGTACTGAAAAACGCAATTGTGGCTTGGAATTTCCATCATATCTATTATACATTTATTGTTGTTTTCCAGATGTAAATCCTCTTTTAGTATTTATTGCTCATTTGTTTTTTTCTCCTTTCCTCCCCTCGAGTGTAAATGTGAGTGTTTACTGTAGATATGGAGGAAAAAACTATGAAGCGCAATTATTTCTAACACTACTGAAAAGCGACATAGAAGCTTGCCGTTAACTAAGGTGTTATCGTGATTTGTTTCTATTGCTTTCATAGATTTTTTATATTTTAATTAATATTATGCTTATTTGCCACGTTCTCTGAGTATGAGATAAAAGGTAGGGTTAGAAGGCAATACACAGTTTTTAGTCTTCTCCACCAAGTAAAATTAATCCGATTGTACATTAAGGAGTCCTTTAACGGGGAAATTGACTCCAATTCTATCCCTTCGATCGTCCCGGTTTTCACACACTTTTAGCGTTGCACTAATAGGATAGATATAGCAAGAAAGGTAACGATGGACAGCGCGCCAAGATAAATCAAAATCAGGCAAAGTACTCGTACTTGTACCATAGTCGGGAGCAAATCTACACAGACAATCTGGTTTCCATCATGGCCATGCTGAGCAGTACTCATTTAGCACTATTCTGAGCACTACATCACTTCTGAAGCACGAAGTTTTTTATATCATGATTTCCCAAATAGGCTATCTCTGCAGTGAAGGGGATACCAGTACCATCCTTCGTGTTCATCATATGATACTTACATCATTTCGTCGCAATTATTCCCAACTTTGCTCCCTTTGGTTACTTCACCACCGATCGCTTCCACTACCAGCTCTACCCGCACTTAGCCCGAGTGCTTGAAAACGGTTGAAGGGATAAGCACTGTATAAAATTGTGAAACCTACTATTGTTACTAGGCCCTCCGCCCATCGTCCTTACGGCAGATCGCCCGGAAAGTATGCTATTTTGGGGACAGTATTCTGCCTACACCGGAATACTTTATTCAACCGCTCACACTCACCTTGGTCTCCTGGATACTCTACGAAGGTTGCTAGGCTAGGATCAGCAGCGGCCGTCGTGATCTCTGACCCACATAATCACAAGCGCGTTACTCGAATTCTCGATCCCAACCCTGCCTAGTAAGTTACCTAGGGCGCAACGAGTTTTTTTCGGGTATATTTGGTGTTGTACCCTAATTTAACAAGAGGTTCATTGAAAGTATCATACCCTAATGCTGTCCAACGTCGACTTGGGGCAAGTTGAGATATTCCATCCTCCCCGAGTCTCCGTTTACCTGCTATTATATAATTTATTTTTTCTTCTCAGCATTCTATCTATGGTTAGGTGCGGCGTCACGGGCCTGTGTGATCTCCTGAGCCAAGCGGGGAAGCATTGGCTTGCCTGGGGGAGGCAGTGTTCAATAATACCATATGTGTCTGTATCGCAACTTCCTGATATCGTATACTACACCCTTAAAGCCGGACACGGGAAAATGTATCTCGAGTTATAAAATTTGATGCCGGGTAATGGCGCATTTTACGATAGGTGTTCATGTTGCAAGGAGTGCTAATAAACAGGGTCTCACAAAAACTAGATTTAAGATCAGCGACCTTCAAAGACTAAGTCATGGTTGAACAAACGGCTTAAGTATGGGGGTCTGGTAGTATATGAGTGGGATTGCATTCATGAGCGCGCTACTGGAGGGCCCAATTAGGTCCACAAAGCCCTTATCCGCGATACCGGGGGTTAATAATCTATTTAAAAGCTTAAATTGGCTCTTCTTTTCCACTTCTGGGGGTTATCCGTGGGCCGCCTCCCGATATCTATATTGAGATGAAAGCCGTTTTTATATTGACTCAGCTGACGGTTTCTGACAGATTTATGGCAAATTATCACACTGTATCATATTGGGTTGTCTTGTATGTTGTGCAAAATTACCATTCGCTAAGCTAGGGCGAGTGACGGCTTGTGACGATAATATAAAGCGACTTGGTGATAACTCGGTCGCCTCCTTGGAAACAATAGTAGTCAATTATAACAGCTTCCATGAACGGGCCAGGATGGGGTTAAAGTGGGGTTTTTTTTGCACATACTATTAGTTAAGGCAGTTTTGTTTGCGTTCTGAATAATGTTTGATAAGCATGTCGCAAGGGAATTTGTCTCAAGTCTCTGTTAATTAGTTGAGTGGTAAGCCTCGGATCCTGAATTATCTTAGGCTGTGATAGGAGAGTGTTCATCAGAATATCCGAGGACTCTTTGAATCACTACTTCGGTTAGTTAACCAGAGAAAGGGAATTTCGATTTGACGAACTTCGTGATGGTTAGGGAGATGGGATACCCGAGTACTGTACAGTGATAGGCGGTCTCTAAGAATCTCGAAAAGCACGAAGAATCTGGTGCGTCATGGTGGGAGAAGCTTCCTAGCCTGTGTTGACATGAGGAACTATGCTACGCTTTTTTTTAAGTGAGGCTATATGTGTTCTTTGATCGGCTCATTCATTATGCCTAATATACTATATTATATACTATCGCTTCGATAGGGACATTGCTCACCCGTCGCCAAGAACTTGTTGCCGTGAACAAGAGGCTTTCATAGTAGGTTAACCCACATCACCCCTCACGGCCCTCTCCTGCCTCCGCCCTCATCTGGAGCTTTTTGGTACAGTTCACTCGACAACTGCGGGAACATACGTAATGTGTGTGAATCCGCAGCTGGCCAAAGCCCCCTCGCCCGCTCCTACTCCCAATCTTCAACGTGCACCCTTCCTCGACCTCCAGCGGGCCCTCCCTCTCAACCCCAAGCCTTGTTTCTCGAATATTCTTCTCTATTGGGGAATCCACGCAAAACGGGCCCTTCTAGATAGCGCGAAATTGCTTGCGCCGAATCTATTTGACGACTACAATAACCACATATCCACCGAAATCCACTCGAGGGCACAGAGACCGAGTGTTTACTGTATTGGGTTTGATAAGTTTGCCTTCTTTAATGGTCTGCATCGTGTATTCATCTTTGGGATTGATCAGATTGTAGTGCTTGGTAGAGATGGAAGGTGGCGACATCAACTACGAAGACAGCATAGGTATGGGTGATGCGCCTCTTGGGTGGGCTGCTGTGAATGGCCACGAAGCAGTGGTGAAACTACTACTTGGCCGGGCCGACATCAACCCCGACAAGCCCGGTGAGGACGGCCGGACACCACTGATGCTGGCTGTTAGTTATGGACACGAGGAAGTTGTGAAACTGCTACTCGTACGAGACGACGTCAGCCCCGAGAAGTCAGATGAGAACGACCAAACACCACTCTTGATAGCTGCTCGCAAGGGGCGCGAGAGAGTGGTCAAAATGCTACTCGGACGAGACGGCGTCAACCCCGACAAGCCAGATGATCATGGCGAAACGCCACTCAGTCGTGCCGCTCGAATTGGGCACGCAGGAGTGGTGGAAATGCTACACGAACGTGATGAGGTCAACCCTGACAAGCCGGATAATGATGGCACAACGCCACTCTGCTGGGTTGCTTATAACGGGAATGAGGGAGTGGTGAAAATCCTACTCGGACGAGACGACGTCAACTCCAACGAGCCAGATAAACACGGCAAAATACCTCTCGGGGCAGCTGCTTTTCGTGGGCAAGAGGGGGTGGTGAAAATCCTACTCGCACGGGGCGACGTCGACCCCAATGAACCAGGCCCGGGCGGCCAAACACCCCTGTTCTGGGCTGCTTTCCGCGGGCATGAGGGAGTGGTGAAAATATTACTCGGACGAAGGGACGTGAATCCTGATAAGCCAGATAATAAGGGCCAAACGCCACTCAGTTGTGCTGCTGAAGATGAGCGTGCGGAGGTGGTAGAGATCCTAAACTCGTAGGGGCGATGTCAACCCCGACAAGCCAGATGATGGCCGAATGCTACGCCTGTGGGCAACTAGAAATGGCCACACGCGGGTCATAGCTCTACTACGGTATAGCCTCTAGTAGTTTCCACTAGCACGGGCTGAGCCCGAGGTAACATCTCCCTTATTGCGGTCTTCGAATACTATACCAATAATCTATACACTATTTTCGCAAGGGCCAGAACACTTCCATAAACGTGTTTGCTGCTACTATTGCTTCTCCCTCTCATCCCCGCCCTATCCTCTCCTGCATTTTAAAACACTACCTTGTGGTAATTCCCGTCTTACCTTTCCTTCTGGAGTATACCTGCCACGTATCCCATCTTAATTTTTTATTTTTTCTTGTAGAAAGAAATCATACGCAATAGAGGAATGAACATCTATCACATACCCGCCCAGCCCTCTATCCCGATTTTTCTTATGGGGCCAGGTCAGCATTTATGAAGTTCTGTTTAAAACCTAGAATCTAGCGTTGGTGGAGGGCCATTTCTACAGTATTGAAATAAGCTTGCGTGGCTTGGAATTTCCATCATAGCTACATTTGTTTTGTTTTCTGGATGCAGATCCTTTTTTCGCATTTATTGTTTACATATTTTTTGTAAAATGTCTCTTTTCCCCCTACTTTCCCGCTGAAGTATACTGCAAATGTGAGGGTTGTTTAGGTAGAGAGAAAAAACCTTAATTCCAAGTACTTTTTACACTGGTGAAAGGCGATGTAGAAGCTAGCTGTTAACTAAGGTGTATTGGAAATTGACCCCTACTACGTATAGACATGGTTTAGCCAAGGTCAAGTCTGTTTGTTGCTATCCTCGGGGAGTGAGATCAAGGGCAAAGTTCGTAGGCTATACACCACTTTTCAGTCTCCCCCATCAAGGAAAATTGATACATAATTATACATTAAGGAGCCCTTCAGCGAAGGGATCGACTCCCATTCCACAAGTACTGCATAAAATTTTGAAACTTTTTATGTTGCCGGGCCCTTTACTCACCGCCCTCAAGGCAGCTCGCCTAGAAGGCGTGCGATTTTGGGGAGCAGACTCAGCCTATGCTGGTATGCTTTCTTCAACCGCCCACACTCACCCAGGCCTCCTGAATACGCTACAAAGGATGCTAAATAGGGCCTAGCAACTATTGTTGTGACCTCTCTTTCATTTGTCATGGGTGCCTCTGGAATGCCGTAGATGTGGGGGAGTCGACCGTCGAGTGCGAATATTTCCTTGGAACTTGGATACTCTGTGGGAAAGGTAGGAGGGGTAGCTTTTAAAACTTCATTCGCGTTCTTTTAGGACTGGACTAACGGTAAAGATAGTTGTATAAGTAGAACGCAATTGGCTTTTTCTGACATTATGGACCATCGCATCTATCTCTCTATCTTCCTCCATGTTCACCACTTTCCGCACTCGCCCTTGACAACAATGGATAGACATATTGGTAAAATGTTCACCGCAAATCACTACAGCATTAGGACAATCCACCACACTCCCGAGGGATCTGTAATGCCCCCGTAAGTTGAAGAATCAACCACAACTCCGAACGAAATGCTTGATATTACTACCTTCAGATAGTACCTAGGTGAGTAGCTAGTTTGCGATTATATCAAATATTGTACCTGAAACTGATAAGAGTGACTGAAGGCACCTCGGTGCTACGGAATATCGACTTGCGAGTGAGTTTCGATTTCCCATCCCCCGAAGTCACCTTTTTCCTGCTATATTCTTTCCTTCTTCTTTTGGCACTCTGCCTATGCTCAGGCTAGACACCACGAACCCATATCTTCCGAGCTATGCAGGAACAATGCACCTTAGTCGGAGATAATGGCGTTCCAATAATCGGGCACCATATTAGTTAGTTACGATAAGGTAAGCCATCGGAGATTACAGCTGTAACGGGCGGCACTGGAGAGAGGCATCCCGGATTATAAAATCTGATCCCATGTAATAGAGAATTTTTACTACAGGAGTTCATTTGGCAGAAAGTGCCGATAATTAAGCGAATTTTAGATCGCCAACCCGCGAAATGGAAGATGTTGGACAAAAGGCTTCAATATGAGACCTTGGTAGCAGAAGAGAAGGACTGTGAAGGAAGCCGCTACTACCGAGCCAATCTAGGTCGACGAGGTTCTTACCCGTGATTCTGGAGCTAGTCGTGCATTAAAAACTTGAATAAGGTTTCTTGCCCACTTCTCTGGGTCATGTGCAATCCCCACTTACATCTTTATCGACGTCAAATGTGCTTCTTTGCCTTGGCCCAGGCAATATATTCTTTTAGGTTTGCGGCAAGTCACCGTACTAAGTCGTACTAAATCATATTGTATGCTGTGTAAAATTACCATTCATGTTGAATTTCCTATCTATGTCTTCTATTGTTCTCAACTTCTTTGCTACCTACGTTTCTTTCCTATGTCATTCCCTCCTGTTGAGCTGCGCCTTATGTGGTTGTGAGACATTGTCGGTTGGGTCTTGATTATTCGGCGGTTATTTCGTATCAGCTAGGCTTCTTTCTACTCTTCAAGTTTGGAGGTGTATACTTGGCTGAAACTCATGATGCGCATGAGCAAAAGACGGGAAGCAGGTTTCTTCTCATAAAGTATGAGGTTACTAATAATCTCTATATATTTTTGGCCATTTGGCCTTTCCTTTGGTTGATAAGTAACAAGAATGATACGGGAGTTCAAGTTGCGCAAAGTCTTTACCGTTCCACATCCGCGCATTAGAGCACATTTCAACGGATTATGAGCCCGGCCTAGCGCCACACATACCCACCTCAACCACCCAGGCGATTACGACAAATATCACCGAACACTTCTCTTGTTCTCTCTCAAGAAACTTCTGCTCTTGAGCCTTCTTCGGTTGGGCTTTTCTTCCCCATTGTTAATTCAGTTCTAGGTTTCATAAAGTCCTTGGGCTATGGCGGACTAAACACCCTTCCAGGGTTCTACCAAATACTGATGCAAGTAGGGCTCAACCCCTTAGCTAAGTAAAACAAACTACTTCACCTGGCATCCAGATATGAAGACTTTTCTCAGATCTGAAGATGGATTAGGAATTGTCCTCAGGAATGAGGAGCGGCCTGCCGCTGGACGAGTACAAGCAATCCGCCACTTTGATCTTCGCTCCACAAGAGCAATTACCCACATCTTTAATTCCTGCATGCAAGGAATCAAAACGTATATCAAAGGCATTAGAGATCCACGAGTGATGTAGAACACCTTAGAAGAAAAGCTAAACGCAGCAAACTATCATGCTCGAAGAACAGCAGTCGCTATGAGGTTTAGTAACATAAGTCCTGTCACTGATGATATTAATCAATATATTACCACTGTTTTAAACTGTCAGAATGAGCTGGCTGGAACAGAGAAGTAGATATCGGATAAAGTAGTAAATATCATGTTAACTACAACTGTTCCAGTCGTGTTTAGACCTGTACTCCATATCATCGCATGAACGCCACTCAAAATCCAAGCCTTACACTATCTAGTCAACAGCCTTCTCGAGTACGAACAAGAAATAGATAACCAAGTTAAGATTAGTGAAATAGATGTCAATAATCCTATTCCAGGCAGAGATACCTTACCACAGATTCCTATTCAAGCATGACTGGTTTTTCACTATGCAAAGTACACAGCCAGAGTATCAAACCACAAGCCTGTTAGTGCTTTCTGAAACTCATGTCAACGCTTTCGAGGAAGAATCCCTACGTCTACAGAACATCACCCTACATGTAACGGGGGCAGCCTATAGGAAGATGAATTCTAAGGTCGTGACCGCACCAAAGTCTCAAAGTAAAATAACGATAAACGTAAAGTTTAAAATAAAAGAATCAAACAGTAAAACTTAATAGTGTGAAGCCTGAAAGCTTTACTCAATTCAAGTTCTTCTCGAGAATCAATGGTTATCAGGGTAGGGTGTTCTTCGTTTATATGTAGTAGATATAGATATAAAGCCAAGTAACACCCCATCACTACCCTGATCTCTCACAAGCATCCTGCTCAGCTCAAGATAATCCTAGACACCCTCTCCGGCAGAATAAACCTTCGGAGATGTCGGATAGCTTGGATATAGTTAAGCCCACGAACCAGAAGCGGTTTCTGCAATATATCTCCAATACAACCGCATGAGAGAAACCCTCTTACAATCGTTGACATACCAGTGGTAAACCGTATTGTCAATGTCTAGACTATATGTTGGTCAGACTCACTGGCCCATCAGCATTATCGCCTTTATGCAAGCTTTGTAGTCATCTTGTCTCTAGTGTATGCACATACTATATTTGATTAACTACTCAGCTCCCCCTGTGAGATGTATTATTGTGTTGGCTTCCAGGTGTGCTACGTGGAACCAATCCAATAATAACTATCTCTACCATGACTAGACTAATACTTTTAGAGTCCAATTACTTCCCTTGAATATGGTACACTACTCAGAGTTGGCTTAGACTTGCTCTGGGGTCAGTTCCGGAAGCAATTCTGATTGTCCCTGAATGTAACGACCCTTGAGAAAGGTAGCTACAAGTGACCACCTTACATGCCCAGCAGGTATACCAAAGGGTAACCACGGTAGGAAAAGTCCCGTATACTAAGTATACAAAGTAGACTAGAATGAGTATCTAGAAGTCTACTAAGCGAACTATAGCATCTGCTTGCCAAAGGCAAGACAGGGTAACCCAAGTAGTGAAAGTGACCTTGTCAGATAGGGTAACCTTTCAGAGGAATTATTCTACGGAACTCAAGTAAACAATAGGAAGGTTACACAGGGCTCCGTGGATATCTTACAGGGCGTTGCGCGGACTTCAAACAGGATTTTATCAATGACAGGGTAAAGTTACCCTACCTTGAAAATCGTGTTACCCTACCTTTGGGTCCCAGTTACCCTACCCTGAGATCCTGTTACCCTACCTTGATCGGCGGGGCCATACCGGGAATTTGATTAAATAGCCCAAAAGGAATCCGAGGTTAGATGTTATTGGTGTCGCTGGTGCCTTAAGCATACCGGACTTTAGTATGGCTATAGAAGGGGTTATGGCCAGTTGATAACTCGACTCGAGTGTCCAACACCCCCCTCTGGCCCCGATCTTAGGACTGTACGCACATGGCAAACATATAGGTAGTTGCAAAACTCCATAGAAAATTGGAGAATTGAAGGAGCTCCCACAACACCGTATATGTTGTCACCGTCCAACCAACCGAAAGCTGTTCGCAGGATATATAGGGGAGGTGTAGGTGACCACCCAAAGGGAGGTCGCCTACTTTGGTGTAATTAGACACCTGATGGGTATAGGGAACCTCGTATTAGCCCGTGAGTAGTATGGGAATCCACCAGAAGGTCTATCGGGAGTTTCAGGGACAATCAGAATGGCTTCCGGAACTGACTCCATAGTGCGTCTGTGCCAATCCCATGTAGTGTACCATGTCTGAGGGAAGTAATTGGACTCTAGAAGCATTAGTCTAATCACGGTAAAAGATAGTAAATATTGGATTGGTTCCGGGTAGCGCCTGTGGAAGCCAACACAATAATACATCTCACAGGGGGAGCTGAGTAGTTAATCAAATATAGTATGTGCATACAGTAGAGACAAATAACTACGAAGCTTGTACAAAGACGATAATGCTGATGGGCCAGTGAGTCTGACCAACATATAGTCCAGATGTTGACAATACAGTTCGCCACTGGGATGTCAACGATCGTAAAAGGTTTTCTCTCATGCAATTGTATTGGAGTTACATTGCGGAAACCACTTCCGGTTCGTGGGCTTAACTATGTCTGAGCGATCCAACATCTCTGAAGGTTTATTCTGCTGGAGAGTTGTGAGAGGTCAGGGTAGTAATGGGGTGTTACTTGGCTCTATATCTATATCTACTACGTATAAGCGAAGAACACCCTACCCTGAAAACCATCTATCCTCGAGAAGAACTTGAATTGAGTAAAGCTTTCAGGCTTAATGATATTAAGTTTTACCGTTTGATTCTTTTATTAAACTTCACGTTTATCTTTATTATACCTTGAGACTTTGGTGCGTTGGCAACCATAGGATCCATCTTCCTATAGGGTGCTCCCATTACACTGAAACTCCTGATAAACCTTCTGGTGGACTCCCTTACTACCCACAGGCCAGTACTAGATTCCCTATACCTATCAGGTGTCTAGTTGCAATAAAGTAGACGACCTCTTATTTGGCGGTCATCCACACCTCTCCTATATATCCTGCGAACAGCTTCCAGTCAGTTGAGAGATGACGACGTATACGGTGTTGTGAGAGCTCCTCCAATCCTCAGTTTTTGTATGGAGTTTCTCAACTTCCTATGTGTTTGCCGCACATAAACAGTCCTAAGATCAGGGCCAGAAAGGGGTGTTGAACACTCGACTTGAGTTACCAACTGGACCTGATCCCTTCTGTAGTCATACCAAAGCCAGGTATGCTATAAGGTACCAGCGGCACCAGTAACATCAAATCCCGGGCTACCTTGCTCATAATCTTTCAAAGTCCCAGTATGACCCCACCGATCAAGATAGGGTAACAGGATCTCAAGGTAGGGTAACTGAGACCCCCAAGGTAGGGTAACACGATTTCTAACATAGGGTAACTTTACCCTACCATTTGTAAAATCCTGTTTGAAGTCCATGCGACCCCCCACAAGGTGTCTGCAGAAACCCGTGTAACCTTTCTATTGTTTATTTGAGTCCCGTAGAATAATCCCTCCGAAAGGTTACCCTATCTGATAAGGTCACTTTTGCTACTTGGATTACCCTGTCTTGCCCTGAGGCAAGCGGCTGCTAAAGTTCGCTAGTAGACTTCTAGGTACTCTTCCTAGTCTACTCTGTATACTATGTATACTGGACCTTCTCTACCGTGGTTACCCTTTGGTATACCTACTGGGCATGTAAGGTTGTCACTTGTAGATACCTTTCTAAGGGTGGTTACACTACATGCTGGTATTGTCAAAAGGTTGGACATCGCAAGCAGGAATGTAATGACCCTTGAGAAAAGGTAGCTACAAGTAACCACCTTACATGCTCAGTAGGTATACCAAAGGGTAACCACAGTAGGGAAGGTCTGGTATACAAAGTATACAAAGTAGACTAGGAAATGTACTCGGATACCAGGGTTAGTCCGAGAACAGCAGGCTAAGACGATATTGGGAATAGTGTACGCACTAATAGGGGTATGTTGAAAACTCGCAAAATTCCTCGAACGATTTCTGCCTTACTATTCGTTGAACTATTTATTCGTAGGTTTCTATTCGATATTTGCCACTTCAGTTCATGCTGAGAATAAGCCCTGGCGCTCGCGGGCTTACCCTGGTATCCGAGTACTACCCTACTAGCAACCTATTCGCCATTTCCTCGAGGCCCGGGACAGCTTCATAAACGCGTTTGTCGCTACCACTGCCTCCTCTCTCACCTTAGCCTTATCTTCTCCTGCATCTTAAAACACTACCTTATAGTAATTGCCGTCTTTCCTTTCACGCTTGCCACAGTAATCTATCTTGATTCTTCATCTTTTTTCCTTGCGAAAAGAAATCATACGGAATGGGAATGCACATATCTATCACATACCCGCCCACCTCCATCCCGATTTTTCATATAGAGTCAAGTCAGCATTCGTGAGATTCTGTTTAAACCTGAAGTCTAGCGTTAGGGGCGGGCTATTTCTGCTGTATTGAAAAATGCAAGTGTGGCTTGGAATTTCCATCATATCTACATTTATCGTTGTTTTCTGGATGTAAATCCTCTTTTCGCATTTATTGTTCATTTAATTTTCCTTTCCTCCCCTCTGAAGCATAAATGTGAGTGTTTAGATACAGTGGAAAAACTATAAAGTGCAAATATTTCTAACACTAGTGAAAAGCGGTATAGAAGCTTGCCGTTAACTAAGGTGTTATCGTGATTTGTTTCTACTGCTTCCACAGACTTTTTTTTTTTTTTAACCAAGATCATGCCTATTTGCCATGTTCTCTAAGTATGAGATAAAAGGTAGGGTTAGAAGGCAATACATAGTTTTTAGTCCTCTCCACCAAGTAAAATTCCGATTGTACATTAAGAGTCCTTTAGCGGAGAAATTGACTCCAATTCTATAAGCACTGTGTAAAATCGTGAAACCTACTATTGTTACTAAGCCCTCCGCCCATCGTCCTCACGGCAGATCGTCGGGAAAGCATGCTATTTTTGGGGACAGTATTCAGCTTACACCGGAATACTTTATTCAACCGCTCACACTCGCCTTGGTCTCCTGAATACGCTATGAAGGTTGCTGGGCTGGGATCAGCAGCGGCCGTCGTGATCTCTACCCCACATAATCACAGGCGCGTTACTCGAATTCTCGATATCCCAACTTTCGGGTATATTCGGTGTTGTCCCCTAATTTAACAAGAGCGATTGAAAGTATTATACCCCAATGCCGTCTAACGTCGACTTTGGGGCAAGTTGAGATATTCCATCCTCCCCGAGTCTCCGTTTACCTGCTATTATATGATTTATTTTTTCTTCTCAGCATTCTATCTATGGTTAGGTGGGGCGTCACGGGACTGGGTGATCTCCCGAGCTAAGCGGGGAAGCATTGGCTTGCCTGGGGGGGCAGTGTTCAATAATACCGTACGCGTCCGTATTGCAACTAACTGATATCGTATACTGTACCCTTAAGGCCTGATACGGGAAAATGTATCTCGAGTTATAAAATTTGATGCCGGGTAATGGTGTATTTTACGGCAGGTGTTCATGTTTCAAGAAGTGCTGATAAACAGGGTCTCACAAAAACTAGATTTAAGATCAGCGACTTTCAAAGACTAAGTCATGGTGAACAAACGGTTTAAGTATGAGGCTCTGGTAGTATATGAGTGGGATTGCATTCATGAGCGCACTACTGGAGGGCCCAATTAGGTCCACAAAACTCTTATCCGCAATACCGGGGGTTAATAATCTATTTAAAAGCTTAAATTGGCTCTTCTTTCCACCTCCGCGGGTTATGCGTGGGCCACCTCCCGATATCTTTATTGAGATGGGGGCCGTTTTTATATTGACTCAGCTGACGGGTTCTGACAGATTTATGGCGAATTATCACACTGTATCATATTGGGCTGTCTTGTATGTTGTGCAAAATTGCCATTCACTAAGCTAGGGCGAGTGACGGCTTGTGACGATAATATAAAGCGACTTGGTAATAACTCGATCACCTCCTTAGAAATAATAGTAGTCAATTATAACAGCTTCCATGAACAGACCAAGGCAGAGTTAAAGTGGAGGTTTTATTTTTGCACATACTATTAATTATAGTAATTTTGTTTGCGTTCTGAATAATGTTTGATAAGCATGTCGCTAGGGATTTTGTCTGAAGTCTCTGTTAATTGGTTGAGTGGTAAAATCTTGGATCCTGAATTATCTTAGGCTGTGATAGGAGAGTGTTCATCAGAATATCCGAGGACTCTTTGAATCACTACTTCGGTTAGTTAACCAGAGAAAGGGAATTTCGATTTGACGAACTTCGTGATGGTTAGGAAGATGGGGTACCCCAGTACTGTAGAGTGCTTGGCGGTCTCGAAGAATCTCGAAAAGCACGAAGAGTCTGGTGCGTCGTGGTGGGAGAAGCTTCCTAGCCTGTGTCGACATAAGGAGGAACTATGCTATTTTTTTTAAGTGAGGCTATATGTGTTCCCTTATTGGTTCATTCATTATACCTGATGTATTACAAGTATATACTATCGCTTCGATAGGGACATTGCTCACCTGTTGCCAAGAACTTGTCGTGAACAAGGAGGCTTTCACGATGGGTTAACCCACATTACCCCTCACGGCCCCATCCTGCCTCCACTCTCATCCGGAGCTTTTTGGTACAGTTCACTCGACAACTGCGGGAACATATTTAATGTGTGTGAATTCGCAGCAGGCCAAAGCTCCCTCGCCCCCTACTACTCCCAATCTTCAACGTGCACCCTTCCTCGACCTCTAACGGGCCCTCCCTCCCAACCCCTAACCTTGTTTCTCGAATATTCTTGTCCATTGGGGAATCCACGCAAAACGGGCCCTTCTAGATAGCGCGAAATTGTTTTCGCCGAATCTATTTGACGACTGCAATAACCGTACATCCACCGGAATCCATTGAGGGCACAGAAACCGAGTGTTTACTTTATTGGGTTTGATAAGCTTGCCTTCTTTAACGGTCTGCATCGTGCATTCATCTTTGGGATTGATCAGATTGTAGTGTGTTTGGTAGAGATGGAAGGTGGTGATATCAACTACGAAGAGAGCATGGGTATGGGTGATACACCTCTTGGGTGGGCTGCTGTGAATGGGCACGAAGCAGTCGTGAAATTACTGCTCGGCCGAGCCGACATCAACCCCGACAAGCCCGGTGAGGACGGCCGGACACCACTGATGCTGGCTGTTAGTTATGGACACGAGGAAGTTGTGAAAATGCTACTTGGGCGAGACGACGTCAACCCCGACAAGTCAGAGGAGGACGGCTGGACACCACTCTTGATAGCTGCTCGAATTGGGAACGCAAGAATGGTGGAAGTGTTACTCGGACGTGATGAGATCAACCCTGACAAGCCGGATAATGATGGCACAACGCCACTCTGCTGGGCTGCTTATAATGGGAATGAGGGAGTGTTGAAAATCCTACTCGGACGGGGCGACGTTGACCCCAATGAACCAGGTGCGAGCGGCCAAACACCCCTCTTCTGGGCTGCTTTCCACGGGTATGAGAGAGTGATGAAAATATTACTCGGGCGA
Organism: Tuber microsphaerosporum; assembly: GCA_003521225.1. NCBI lineage: Eukaryota > Fungi > Ascomycota > Pezizomycetes > Pezizales > Tuberaceae > Tuber > Tuber microsphaerosporum. The sequence continues at coordinate 2,764 of QOVD01000439.1, read as the reverse complement.
AGGGACGTGAACCCTGATAAGCCAGATAATACGGGCCAAACGCCACTCAGTTGTGCTGCTGAAAAGGGGCGCGCGGGAGTGGTGGAAATATTACTCGGACGGGACGACGTCAACCCCAACCACTCTAATGGGGACGGCCAAACATCGCTCTATTGTGCCGCTGAAAATGGGCACGCGGGAGTAGTGGAAATATTACTCGGACGGAACGACGTCAACCCCAACTACTCTGATCGGGACGGCCAAACACCGCTCTTCCGGGCTGCTTACCGTGGGTATGAGGGAATAGTCAAAATGCTACTCGGACGTGATGACATTAACCCCCACAAGCCAGATAATTTGGGCCAAACACCACTCAGTTGTGCTGCTGAAGATGAGCATACGGAGGTGGTGGAGATCCTAAACTCGTGGGGGCGATGTCAACCCCGACAAGCCAGATGATGGCCGAATGCTACACCTGTGGGCAACTAGAAATGGCTACACGCGGGTCATAGCTCTACTACGGTACAGCCTCCAGTTGTTTCCACCAGCACGGGCTGAGCCCGGGGTGACATCTCCCTTGTTGCCGCCTTCGAATACTATACCAACAATCTATACACTATTTTCGCAAGGGCCAGAACACTTCCATAAACGTGTTTGCTGCTACTATTGCTTCTCCCTCTCATCCCCACCCTATCCTCTCCTGCATTTTAAAACACTACCTTGTGGTAATTCCCGCCTTACCTTTCCTTCTGGAGTATACCTGCCACTGAACCCATTTTGGGTTTTTTTTCCTTTTTTTCTTGTAGAAAGAAATCATACGCAATGGAGGAATGAGCATCTATCACATACCCGCCCAGCCCTCTATCCCGGTTTTTCTTATGTGGTCAGGTCAGCATTTATGAAGTTCTGTTTAAAACCTAGAATCTAGCGTTGGTGGAGAGCCATTTCTACTGTATTGAAATAAGCTTGCGTGGCTTGGAATTTCCATCATAGCTACATTTGTTTTGTTTTCTAGATGTCAATCCTCTTTTCGCATTTATTGTTTGTATATCCTTTGTAAAATGCCCCTTTCCCCCCTACTTTCCCGCTGAAGTGTAAATGTGAGGGTTGCTTAGATAGTGAGAAAAAAATGTTAATTCCGAGTGTTTCTTATCTTGGTGAAAAGCGATGTAGAAATCGGCTGTTAACTAAAGTGTGATGGCAATTGACCCCCACTACTTGTATAGACGTGGTTTGGCCAAGGTCGGGTCTATTTGCTGCTACCCTCCTAGTATGAGATTAAAGGTAAGGTTCGCATGCTATACACGACTTTTCGGTCTCAAGGAAAATTGATATATAATTATACATTAAGGAGCCCTTTAGCGAAGGAATTGACTCGCACTCCACAAGTACTACATAAAATTGTGAAACTCGCCATGCTTCCAGGCCCTTTATTCACCGCCCTCAAGGCAGCTCGCTTGGAAGGCGTGCGATTTTGGGGAGCAGACTCAGCCTATGCTGGTATACTTTCTTCAACCGCCCACACTCACCCGGGCTGACTGAATACGCTACGAAAGATGATGAATATGGCCTAGAAACTATTTTTGCAACTTTTCCTTCCTTTGGCCGTGGGTGCCTCTGAAATGCCGTGGAAGTTGGAGGCGGGGTAGACGGTAGAGTGCGAAGGTTTGCTTGGAACTTGGATACTCTGTGGGAAAGGTAGGAGGGGTAGCTTTTACAACTTCATTCGCACTCCTTTAGGGCTAGACTAACAGTAAAGATGGTTGTATAAGTAAAACGTAATTGGCGTTTTCTGACCTTATGGACTATCGCATCTATCTCTCTATCTTCCTTCATGTTCACTACTTTTCGTACTCGCCCTTGATAATAATGGAAAGACATATTGGTAAAATGTTCACCGCAAATCACTACAGCATTAGAACAATCCACCACACTCCCAAGGGATCTGTAACGCCCCCGTAAGTTGAAGAACCAACCACAGCTTCGAACAAAATGCTCGAAATTACTACCTGCATATAGTGCCTAGGTGAGTAGCTAGTTTGCGATTATATCAAATATTGTACCTGAATGTTGGATCGTAAATTATCGTAGGTTTTGATAAGAGACTATTTGTCGGCATATCCTAGCGCTCCTTGAACCATTACTTAGATTGGCTGTAGAAACGGAATTGGGTTTTAACGAACTTTTCGATTGCTGGAAAGATGGGGTAGATTATGGCAAAGGTCGCAGTCTACTACGATACGGGACTGGGCCGTAGTGTGGGAGCATTGTGCTGTGCCTGGCAGTCGCAATGAATACTGTAAGAACTGGAGTAATTGAGCTGGCACTAAGGCACCCGAAATTCCCTCTCTTGGGTAGGGGAGCGAGAGCACTGCGAAAACTAACCGTCTCAGACCCGGGCTTAAGATAAAAAATAAAAAAGTGCCAGACCTTACCGGCAAAGGCAACTCCAACGTCCTAGCACCAAGTTCAATTACCGGTGTTCTAGTTCTTACGGTATTGCAGAGCACGGTCCCCGCTTCGCAGAGTCTAGTAGGAGGTGGGGTACAGAGCTTTCCAGCCTGTGCTAACACCACGAAGGACTCTTCTGTGCTACTTTGAGTTAGGTGATATAAAACTTCTTTTTTCTTCAATAGATTGATTTATAACGGTTGATACAGGGTCGATCCTCGCTATCCTGGTGGGCCAAATTTCGCAGATACTTTTAAACGACGATCCGTACGAAACGGACGAGTGATCGTTGGTGAAACGAAACACGGAATATAAACGCCAAGAGTTAAGGCTA
>QOVD01000438.1:5235-43455 GCA_003521225.1 Tuber microsphaerosporum | reverse complement strand
AACCCACAGTCCATCCCGTACCCCCCTCTTGCTAAATACCCTCTGACCCTGCCCGACAGGAGCGGAAACCCACATACAAGTCCGGTAATATGGGTAGAAAACTACAAAAGAAAGATACAGGCCTGAGCTCCGACAAAACCTCCACAGACGAGCAGAAAGAAAGAAACCAAACGACAGTGAGACCCCAAAGAGAAACCCAAAAGTGTACTACTGTCCAACTCAAGATACCCCACCAGCTTTCCCCATCGGTCCACGTAACTTGGGACACATACGGAGCCGGAACCAAAATGCCCCGAGTAAATCGGTAAACGCACTCATGCGAAGCTACGGAAGCCAGGCTATAGATAGACCGTGGGAGGGACGACGCAATCGAAGAGACTCAGGACCGTGTGGCGTAAGCGAAAACAATCTAACGCTGCGGAAAACAACCAGGGTGAGATAGCAGTAGGATGCAAGCCAGGGGATGAGAGCGCGACTGCTGGAAGGCGGCCGGCAGACGAGTGGGGGGCTGTAAGCGAGCCACGGGACGAGCGACCAGGGAAGACGAGGAGTGACGAGGAGACGGAGGGGTAGACCCAATCAAGAAGACCGAGACCGACCGACCGAAGCGAGATCACAGTTTTTCGACGATGCCGACCGTACCAAACAGAGTTCCCAGGAGGGAGTGCAATACCAGGGAGCAGAGCTACCGGGGCCACTACTTCACCGATAACCCGAAACTGCAGAAGGCCATTGACGGGAAAGGGGTTGCCGACCGTGTGCAAACGCTAAGCGAGGGCAGCGAAGCGAAAGCGGGGAAGGGTAGACAGAGTGACCGTGAACCCCCGAGACAAAGACTGCCCGAGAGCAATGCCATCAGGAGGTGAACAGAGGGGAGAGGGGTGAGGACGCGTCACCCTCCTAGGCAACAAGGCCATCAGAAGAGGTGAGTGGGAGGTGGATGGAGTTGACGATGATATCTCATGGTGTTGAGATTTCAATCACCGGAGGTGGAGAGGAGATCGTTCGTGCTAACTACTCGATGGTGTTTTTTTTTTTTTTTTTTTATATCAGTTTTGGATTGTTTTCTAAGGGTACAACCAGACATGCAGCGCTAGCTATGGCGAAGAAAAACCCCTAACATCCTCCCCGGCGCCTAGGAAAAAACCATCATCCCATGTCCCTCTGGTATGAGACCAACCGCACAATCCCGTGAACAATAGAAAAATACAAGACTGGCTAAACGGACAACTAGGCAAATCCCCAAAACCCCACGAGCAGGAAACAACAGGAAAACCTATGCCGTAAACTCCGCGTCAACAAAGGAAATAATTGAAAGTCCAACACAAAGAGAAAACCTCAACACAACGGAACAATCATAGCCTCCGGGCTAGGCGTCCTGGCCGAGGGGCCACCAGTTGCCCAAACATAGGCGATGGCATTCATTACTTCGACCCAAGGATCCGACTCCGAGTACGGAGGTAGTGCAATACCACGCCTGGGCTTAGCCGAGGGTTGCGACCGTGAAGGGGATCGCGGGGGAGGATAAAAGGGAGGTAGTAGGGTGCCAGCCATGGGAGGGGTTTAGCTATAACGGAGCAACAGGACGAGACCGAGAATGAGGAGGCAGGGTAGCCGACTCGCTAGAAACAGGAGACTAGCAGGCCATAGCCGAAGGTTTTCCGAAGCCGAAACGAAAGACGAGACCGAGATGTTACTGACCGAAGCGTTCCCCATCAAGGGTACAGGCTGTCGAGACGAAGAGGTACTTCCGTAGGGAGTCCGCACACCGCAACGCCAACCGTAAACGTAGAAAGAAGGGTTGCCGACCGTGCAAACGCTAAGCGAGGGCCGCGAAGCGAAAGCGGGGAAGGGGGGAGGAGCGACCGTGAACCCCCTAGACAAAGACTGCCCGAGAGCAATGCCATCAGGAGGGGAACAGAGGGGAGAGGGGGGATGTAGCGTCACCCTCCTAGGCAACGAGGCCATCAGAGGAGGGGAGAGGGGGGTGGATGGAGTTGACGATGGTTTCTCATGGTGTTGAGATTTCAATCGCCGGAGGTGTAGAGGAGATGGTTCGTGTTAACCACTCGTCTACCTTAGCCCCTTTTATATAGGCATTCCTCCCACAACCCTAACCCTGGTGACTCACACCCTTGAGTCACGTGACCTCATGACTGGTAGTGAGTCATGTGCGAAATCCCTCAGCTGACTTCTAACAAGTCAACTGCGCAACATACTTAAACCAATCATAATTCAAATCACAAGTTATGTGCGCAACTCGCGTCACATGAGTGAAACCCATGACTCATAATGTGAGTCATGTGTGAAACTCATAAATCATCTGACCACAATCATGCTCATGTGAAAAACATCAACCAATAATATTATAACGATGATATCGCAAGTGCGAGTCATGTGAAACAAATCACAAACCGATGACGCATAATCATGCATCATGTGAAACCATATTCCTCGCTTAGTCAGGTTTGTGACAAAGCCTGTTTTACAAAAATAGGCCCACTTTGTTTGGCCACTGTTTCTACTGTAAAAAGAGTATTTCATCCGCTTTGAAATAGAAGGAAAAGGGCTATTTATATGGGGAAACAGAATGGAACTGTTGGATCCAAACAGGCTCTTATATGGCCATTGCTACATTGTGTGTCCAGCTTCAACTTGATCATGCGAGTACCTAAAATTCCCACAACAGCTACCACCGATCAACACCTATGCCTTTAATCAATTATTCAAAGGTGGGAAGTTGGATAACTTCTTGACTGGAAAGATGTTCAGAATCCTTATTCTATAGAGTGAAAACAATTTGACAAAAATGGGGTGTGGTGGTTGTGGAAGCAATAGGTAGCACTCCTGTGTGGTTATTGTAAGAGGTTTTCCAAGTTCCCCTTAGCTCACAACAGCTTACACCTTTTACTCTTTCCTGTTACCAACCTCCAGACATCGGTAACTGGAGTATTGTATGGTAAGGTAAAGTAATGGTAAACTAGCTTTTTCTGAATGCGCCAAGCTTACATGAAACAAGAAAGTAAGCTATGAATTTACAAGATTTTTAACTTTGAATACCCCTAGTATGATACTATCATACGTGATTTTCAACTGCGGCCGGGCAGGTGGTGTCGGGCTACGTATTCTCGCTTAGTCTTTGCTGACTAAGCAATCACCCAGACTTTTGTCTAGCGCCTGTATATTGTTTATTGAAACCTTGTGGACGGTTTTTTTTTTTTTTTGGTGAGAATGGTATTATAAAGATACCCCCCTATTTTTCCACGGTATTTGAAAGCGCTTCTCCTGTGATAGCCTTGTCCGGGTGTAGATCTATAGCGCTCATGAGACTTCCTGGAGGAGAGATCCTTCGTACAAGTAACAGGTTGGAAGTAGGCGGAGGCTGCTTTCGAGGTGAGTAGGCAAAAGCTTAGCGGTTGTTTGGCGTGACATGTTTGGGCGCCCAAACCATGGTTTCGATCCAAACCATTGTTTGTAACTGCAGGACTGTTTGGTAGATGTGGATTACAAACAATGGTTTACAACGACCCGCAGCAATTTTTCAAATAGGGTATGGGGTTTTTTCAACCATAGTTTCACAGCCATGGTTTGTAGCTAACCAAATTTCACAAAAATGTCACACCAAACAGCCTCTTGGTGGTGGGGGTACTGTAGTTCCGGTAGCAGTGGTGGTGGCGGTGGTTTTTCTTTTGCTTAGGGGTTTTTGTGAGTTGGGGGATAGGGCCAACGAGCTTACCGTAGATAGCTATAGTGCCGGAAATGGAAAGATTTTATAAAAAATGTACCCGAATATTCAAGTATCATACTGATTTAGTACGGGGGCTCAGATATGACTAGATAATTGGCCATGTGTTTTTCCAATCCCTTGGTTCGGGCACTTACCTATTACTTGCACTGCCTTGCAGTGCTAAGATAGAAGCGATACCGGAGGGAAGTGTGCAACCCCCTGACCACAGAGTGGCTTGCGTGCAAATACCGGTATTGACTCCATCGTGGCCCCAGACTCCAAAAGAGTCTAGTTCACTGCTTCTGCCAATTAAGAAATGGAGATAGGGGGTTACACATTCCCCTCCACAGCTTCTAGCACCATAAGTCACCTCTATCTTATCATGTCATTCCCTTGACAACGTGATAACGGTGCCTAGTCTCTTGTTCAACCCAATATATAAGTACTTGTAGGGGATAACTAACAGGAGGAGTGTAGTACACTACAACTAACAGCCTTTCCAAATTTGGTGCTTGGCCACTTGGTTCCTGGTGTATTGTTCGCCGCCCACCATCCCCCGGTTAGTTGATCAGCACGCTCTGTTAGCTTGGATATCTTGAATTCGGGAGAAGGTGATGCTTTCCCTTCACACCGGACGTTTACTGCTCGGAGATACTATACCACATACGATTCATATGGGATTCTAAGCCAGGCCTGTCCATTTTTCAATTCGATCTCCTCTCAATTGCATTATCCATGGAATTCCTTTGCTCCCAATCCCGTGACTCCATACCTAGATGCGTCAGTCTAGCACTATGATACAACTATCTGTAATCATTTCATCTCTTAATTTCACTCTCCCAAGGATACCTCCATGTTTACATGACTCGAGAGTTATAGTAACGTGATTTCGAACGGCACTATCGCGCTTCGGCCTTCAGATTTGTTTTACGATTGGCTAGGGCGAGTATTCCCCCTGCTCTTCCCCCCTCATGCCTATTTCCTCTCACGCTGTCTAGAAGATCTGCCCTAGATTCCTGTGGGTGGATGAAGACTACCATGATGACACCAATATCTGTGCAAAGCCTGACGGCTACTAGGGCTTGCCATAAATGTGGAGCTTATGGCTGATGCGGGCTATGAATAGGGAACAAAAGAGTTTTCAGAGCAAAACCCGCTCAACAATGATTGTTTTTTACATCCAAGACATGGTTCTTCACATCTCCCAAAATTCTCTTTGCCCTTTGCTTTGCCTTTGGCCCTTTGAGTGATTCCTCGGATGTTTTGGCCACCACCGTCCGCCTGGTTTAAGGAGGTATCTGGCGACACCACCCCAAGAAATCACGATATCGAGCATGGCCCTAGCATCTAAATAGATAGGGGTTTTCAAAACCGTATTGGCAAAATTTTTGGTGCCCACTGGGAGCAGCTTAGCCATTTTCGGCTATTCTCAGATATCTTCGAGTCTATTTACCTTCGAACGAAGTCCCCCAGAGTTCGATGGTGTCTTCATGAGGCACAGTAGCAAGGCGAAAATAAATATTGTGAGAGAGGCTCGCGGGGCCCAAAGCAACAGCTCAGGCCCTTAGCGTCAGTCAAGCTCTACTGTGTCTCTGCCGAACCAGCATCTACGGAGCGATATCCCATTATTAGCAACTAACGGACATGCTTGGTTCAAGGTTGTTAGTACCCGGGCTTAGATTCAGCTGTGACGGGTAAGGCAAAGTACTGGCATGATTGCAAGGTCTGAGCCAATGTGCCGCCACCCACAGGCACGGTAGCCAGCCCCGAAAACAAGATGCCTGGTTCTAAGAAGGAAGTCCCTCATTATCTTTTCCGTCTCCTGGTCGTGAGGACCGGCCCCAGGAAATTCTATTTGAGGGAATTCCAGTTCCCGGTTCTCCAGTTTCGATCTATTGTATATAGGTAAATTTTAAGAATGTAGTCACGAGACCTAGGTCAGAATAGAGGCATTCAGCTTCAGGGCCGAAAAAAAGAAACGTTTTTTTTGGGTGCTAAGTTTCGAGTGAGCCTTGCGGATTTGTATCAGGGAGGCACTACATACCAAAGTCCCCCGACCCGAAAAACCCGCGTTCATGCTTCTCAAGCTCGGGACCGCACGCATCTTTCTATGTCTTATTTTCTAATCTTTTTTTACAGTAAACCCCTATTACTCAAGAGCTGAGTTCTGGAGCTGTTCTGATGGCTTGGTTCCACAAAGGCCTTCTAGACTATGATACATCCTGTCCGTCTATGTTGCCTAAGGTATTTGGGGGTTTAATCGGTCACCGGCCTCTTTCCTAGAAAAACCCTAGGTCCTGCTAAAACTACCCCTTCTGCTCTACAGGGTGTGTGGCCATCACCTGGCCACGTTTCCGAATCCTACTGATACCGGTATTGCACGCAAGTAGTACGCATCGGCCGCTTTAACAGACTTTTCTTTTTTTCTCCCTTAAGAAAAAAAATCCCCAAGTAGCTTGGAGGGCTAACCGACGACAAACAAGACTTGCCGTTGGAGGGCCGTATGTCCCGCAAAAAATGAAAGTCCCGAATCAATGGAAGGGCAGTTGTATCCTCTCTACGAGAGTGTATAGTTAAATCTTGTCGAAGAGGTCCTATCACCGACACTGTCACAGGTCGCACAACAGTAGGGCTGACTTATCTGCCGGTGTCAAAAGCAAACTACCTTTAGAACTGGAGCAATTGAGAATGCCAGGACGTCCAGAATTTCCCCCTTTGGATTAAGGGGAGAAGACACGACGAAAAGATTCTCTTTCAGACCTCATCTGAGACAAATAAAAAGAAAAGAAATACACAGACCGTACCAGGAGGGGCAACTCCAACGTCCTAGCCAGGTTCTCAATTATTTTAGTTCTTATGGTGCTGGTGCTCGCACTGCCGCTCAAGGGCTTTGGGCGGCATCTAGAATCACTGCTAGTATTGTACACGTACTGAGCACACGTACAGGTTGCGGCATATACTGCAGAACCCGAACATTTGAGTCCGAATTTTGTATGGGAGGTCAGATACGGTACGCACAGACAATTTGCCATACAGACTCTTTATCCCTGTATTCGGGTTCTATATACCCGTAACTTGTACCGAAATCAGATCTTGGGACTCGCGGTCAGCCCAAGGACAAGGTTGGACACATACCGTAAAAACTTGTGAAATCCACCATCTCCGGATTCCGAGACAAAAGCTCAGGCGAAGGATTAGCGTTTCCCTGACACAGCATTAAGATCAACCTTCACGGTTTGTTAAATCTCATTAACTAGTATTCGCAGTTGTGTTAACTTGTCAAGCTACACCTATCCTAAGCTAGCGGAGATAGTGGATTTCACGAGCTCTTATGGTACTACACATAATTGCACCGGAGGGAAAAGAAACCTAAATAGGATCTTGCCAATGCAGCAGCACATCACGTAGTACGGTACCCATGGCATCACGCAGGAACCCCGTTACATACCGCGTCATGGATACTGGTATTCATTCGAGTCTCTCGTTTTCGGTAAGTCACGGGCATAATTGTTGTGCCGGGATGTCACCATTGGCGTTCGCAAAGTCCTGATCCAGCCACATTCCCAGGATAACCCCTTGGCATCATAAGCCTCGCACAAGTACCTGTCGAGGCTTTGGGCGAGGCTAAGCCACTGGGCCCCAAGCCACTGTGGCCAATTCACGCCGTTAGGTTAATTTATCACTCGTTCAACTCCAGTCCTCAATTGCGATATCGAAAGTGTGCTCCGTGAGGCTTCATAGCGGTCTAGACGTTTTCGAAGTTTCTCGAGGCTTAGCACACAAAAATCTACCCACATGTTGAGGTTCAAGATCACAGTTCGAGGGTACTGTACACGTGTACTTGGAACAGCGGAGGAAGTATCGGTTTTCTTGCCCCTCTGACACTCGCCATCACAATAGAGGCATTCAGCTCCGGGGTTGAAAACCCGTGATGCAGGTTGTTCGGGTCGGGGAACCCCGGTGTGTAAACGCCTTTTTGCATACAAAACTAGCCTATCGACTGGAGACTTGGCACTCGAAAAACACTCTTTCAACCCTGGGGCTAAATACTTCTAATGACTATGGCAGTGCCCACTGTTTGCTGTACCGCGTGCTTCAGAGTCAATCATTAGACACTGGGCAGTAACTGCGAGCCCCTTGGGGCAACATATGATAAACAGTTGCGGCCCTGCGTCAGAAGATAGCTTTAATACTGAACCTGGTAGGACTTTGCTGGGACGGTCAGGCAAGGGCACTGCCCGAGCCTCATGTCAGGTGTGTCAGTACGCGATACGGTACTTGCACCTCGCTAACATTCGACAAGGCGGTCAAATTTCGGCCCAATATAGCCCGGTTTGACGATTCGGTGTGGTCAGAGAAGAACTAAGGCTAGGCCTATTTAGTCTAGATCCCTTAGTCACGACATGATCTGCGACAGGGATTATGTTACTAATCGACAGGGGTCTGCAGAACTCTAATTTTAGCGAATATCGCCTGTTCTCCGAAGACGAAAGAGCATTCGCTAACTGCTTCTGTGCTTCTTCTTCTGATGCACACGGCATACATACCCCCAGATTAGAATGTTGCCGCTATTTTTGACAGACAGACAATCCATCCGATGTCGACGTCTCAATCCTATTCTAGTATGCACCTTGAATAGTCTCCACAACCACAAATAACATACTCGGATATACCGATATTGCTACTGCAATACGGAATTCGTTCAGTTATCAATTGTAAAAATTGGGGATGATTGCAATACCGGTAGGGTGGTGGGTGGGTAAGGGCCCGAGAAGTAAGAACATTCCCAAACGTCGAAAGTTATGCTTTAGTCCGTTCCTTACCACGTGGGAACAAGTACCGAGGCTAAATTGAGCTGAACCCGTGCTTACCCGAGTAGACGAAGCCGCGGCTATCCTGGCTGCCATGCTTTTTACGAGTGTCGTAGTTCGGCCCCCGTAGGAACGTTCCAAGTGTTTTTTTGTTTTTTTTCCCGCCGGGTATCGGAAGACACGGTGCGGGAGTAGCGCCCTTCTGGTGTAAGTTAGTAGTTTTCTTTTTCTATTGATAAGAAGAGTGCTCAGACGGTGAGGTTCTGGGGCATTGCATCTGGGGAATTATGTGCACGATTGTTACGGCCGGTTGACAAGTGGTGCATGGCTTGGACTATTAGGGTAGAGTGGGTGGGGAGCTAAAGAATTTTGAAATTCAGGGCGAAGAGAGCAACGGCTTCCTTTCTTTCTAGGAATCTCGTTTGGATCATGGAGATCGCCTCAGCAGAATAATAATGATATGATGACAGTCAGATTTGGATCTCATTGATCAAATCGCCATTTGAGCCATAGTGCTTATGTAGGATAATGTAGGTGAGACTAGCGCCAGAGCCCCTAATTTGCAAAGAAACAAGTTTTCAACCTACCACCAGTAGGTAGGCAGGCTCAAACAAAGTCGGCCATAGCCAGATTCCCATTATGCCCAAAGTTTAGATGGGGTGCATCCAAGTTAAATTCCGGCAGGGTACCGACACAGTTATCTCTCAGCCCTACCACATCGCTTTGGAAGTCTATGGGCCTCGCATATTCGGGGTCGTCCAGGGAAAAAGCTAAATACTGCTGCTTGTATAATAGTTGCCTGACGTTTGTAAAACGGAACGCTATTGCATACCGGTCAAAAGTTGGTCAGAGTCCTAAGATTCTGGTAGCATGCAATAGCAGTCCATTTTGCAAGGGTTAGGCAATGACGAATAGTTGTTGCCAAAACGTGCTGTCCATGGTGGCTGTGCCCATTCAACCTTATCTGCCTCGGCATCATAAGCCCAGCCCACTCTACCAGAAAGGCCTTCTCCTCTCTACACATTTGCTTTTTGATTAACGAACGAGATCTGGGAGATTAAGTTTTGTAAGATTAAGTTTGTAATGAACCAGATCTAGGTGTGGCACGGCGGAGTAAAGGAAAGAACGAATAGGAGGTTTATATACTTCACCCTCGCCCAGTAACTCGAGTCCTGTATTTTATTTCTCGGGGCTAGGCTAAGGGCACTAAGCGGTATTACCGGCATTAACGTATTACCAAGGACATCGTCATATTATACTCATTCAATATTTCCTCGGTATATCACGCATTCAAAGGCCACGCACACGGTTCGGGCTTCACGTTCCGATCAAGTGTCTTCCGATATCTCACAAAGCACTCAACCGACACCCTCGTTGTCTAGAGACTTGGTAGCTTCTCCCATCACCAATCCCCCCAGCATACTATTCTTTTTTCTTCTTCCTCAGAGGAGGCCGAAAAGCCGACTGCACCCTGAAACTCCGTCTCAAACTCCATCGATTAAGCTTACAATACTCGAGTGCATCCTACGAATGCAATCACCATAGCTCTTCTATGCAATCAAGAATCGTCTATCCTATAATACAAGGAGGCACAACACCCACTCAAAAGACATATGTACCATATTGGTACATTATTTCCCTGGGTATCAATTTCCGAAACAGGCACAGTCCTTGCTCGGGGATCTAAGGGCTAGCGTCTCGACTTCGATAAGCACTATATGCGGATAACTATATTTCGATATCTCTCTATTTTTCTTCTGGTAATCTCCAGGAAATTCGATTCAGACCGTAGGTAGTGGTGTTTCGGAAGGGTTCTTCCAGTTGCTAACATAACACTACAACTCTATACAAAAAAAGACACTAATTGACGCCCTGATTAAAAAAGCTAAGCGAGCTGGCGCAATCGATTGTGGCTGCTTTTCTGGAACGAAGAATCGAAAGGGAGAAAAAGGAAGAACAAAAAAACAAAAAACAAAAAATAATATCACACAACCTGACGAATAGGAGAATAGCTTGAGGGAAGAAATAGTGGAAGCGGAAAAGAAAAAAAAAAGGAAAAAAAAAGAAAAACAAACTAAGAGAAGAGGAGAGACACAGAGAGAAGGAAGGAAAAACGTCAGTCGGGGTTGTCAGTTCCTGAAATAGTTTCGCGGGAACGACGCATTGCAGTCAGTGAGATAATCCGAGAGTGCGGCCGATTTTGGGTGGGAAATCGTGGTCGTGGAGAGTCGAGATCGGTGACGAATTGACTGAGGGTTTCATTTTACCAATTTTTAGCTTTATTATGACCAGTCTCCACTGCTTTTCATCGGCTCCTTCAACAGCAACAGCTAAGGGTTCTGGTTGTAGTGTGAGTAATAGCAATAGTGCCGCTGCCTCTTCAGCAAATCTACTGTCTTCTACTACAGCATCTTCAACCGTGGCTTCTGCCGCTGTACCAGGCACTTCTGCTCTAGCCACAGCTTCGTCTGGTGGTGGAGCAGATTACGATCTCGCGTCTCCCGGAAATCTCTTCGGTCCGTGGGTGGAACTTAGTGCAACACCCGCGAACTCACTCAACCCGTTCCTCGAGCCACCGCCGGGTTCCGCTTCTCATCCTCATCACCCTCCTTCTTGCCCCCCATATCGCCCTTCTCATCCTACTCACAGTATTCACAGCCTCCCTTCAGCAAATAGTGGTTCACTCGCAGGTTCCGGCGCAAAGCACCCCCCTACTCCGAAAAGCCTTCCACCATCGCACAAGGTTCTACCATCCTCATTCCCGAACTCTGAAGGTAACATCAAGTCGAAGAAACGACCAGCCGGCGTTGTCGCCTCCCCATCCTCGTCCTCGCGCCCACCTCCCTCTATTCGGTTATCGGAGAGGGAGACTCTGGGCAAGAGTGGAGAAGGTGGTGGTACGGGACCATTGAAGAGGGAAACCCCCGTAGAGGGTGACGCCGGAGACGACACAATGAGCGTGCATAGTCAGGGAAACAATCACGACGATAAACCGTCATCGAGGGTTGCCACGAGCGCGTTCTTTCCCGAGATCCCCAGAATTCTACCGCACGAGAAGGTATGAGAGCCCTAGCATCCCACCACCTTCAGCCCTGCCCTGCCCTACCCCCTACCAACACGATGAGTAAAAAAATAAAATGAAAAAATTGTCACGTGCTTTGAGCTTGACAGCGGCCGTAATGAAATAGGTATTTCCAATTCAAATTGGTGGTGAATTGTTTCGATTGAGGTTTGTTTCCCCCTCTCCGAAGTGATTTGTGCGAGTTCTTTTGGGTTGATTGTGGTTTTAGCGGCGCATCGATATCCTCAGATGGTCAGTATACGAATGAAGCTCCTTTCAATATTTTGTGCAGTTAGGGCAGAAAACTGAGAGTGCTAGAGCTCCCTCATACTTTTCGCAATTCTTCGAGCAGCAGCTGGCGAACCTAGAAGAGGGCCAGAGTGTGAGAACACTCTACATCGATCGGGATCCGGTCACGTTTAGGGATATTGCTAGGCATTTACAAGGCATGGATTTACGCCCGCAGTGGAGCCACAATTAGGAGAGTAGGGTTATTAACATCGTGTAGGCTATCATGTTTCTCCCAGAGATGGACAGCATTTTGTACAGCTATTTGCCGATGCGCAATTCTATAGCCGTGGGTTGTCTCTAGAGTTTGCGAAGGATGAAAGCTAATCGGAGTAGTTCCAAAGTTGATCTCGCAACTCTTTGAGTCAGAGATCTTCATCTCAATCGGATCAAGGCCTTTCCAGATCAACCGTGAATTATTCCAGTCCCCCGGCAACAACCCGAATTATTTTTCACTTGGATTTGCTGTCTTCTTTTCGTCACCAAATGAAGTCTTCCCCGGGCTGAGCCGAGAGGGGCTCCTACGACCCCCCTCGATATTACCGCCCGAGGTCCCGACCCGTTCGGGCGAGGTCTTTGCCGAGCTTCTGCACTTGCTACGTGGCTATCCGGTTCACATCCGGAATGAGGAGCACCGGCAAGAGCTCCTGCGTGATTGCAAATATTTTCACCTCAAGGGGCTGGAACAGAAATTGATTCCGCATGAGATATCGTGGAACCAAAAGCGACAAAAACAGGAGATGGTCATCAGATTGGAGGATATCAAGCCATCCGGAATTTCCTTTGTCCCTGATCTGATAGCCCCGGATCGGGCGCCACCGCGCGGCACTTCAGGCTGGATCAACTACTCCCGGCCGTTCGTGGATGAGACGCAGAGAGAGCTCATCCTGGAAATAGGAGGTGAACAAACGAAGGTGGACTGGAAACTTGGAAGAGCGGAGTTTTCTGGAACTACGAACCAGCGCGTCACAGCACTATTACAGGTCATTGCCAATAAACTGGGACTGCCCGTAGGACATGAAAGAGCACTCGGTCTGGTTCTGATGCAGAATAGCATGAATGGAAGCACCGGTGGATCGACCCCTGGCCCGGCGAGCCCAGGCAACACTCCACTTAGCGAGGATAGGGTAAAGATTAAAATCGGCCCTGATTGCTTTGTGCAGCTGGATGGAGAGGAATGGCAAGGATGGGATCGAGAAGGTGTCAATTCAGTAGATGGACATGATCTAGATGGCACAGCTGTCGATGACACTTATGGTATGGGCGGGCGGCCCGGCCCCGGAAGCGATGCAGGGAGGAGCGCTACAGGCGGAAGCCCAAATCTGCCATGGCAGCAGCACTCCGGGGCAAGCAGCCGGCCCCCGTCGACAAAACCCCAAGGAGCGTTCTTAGGCATGCATCCCCGAAAACGCCAGAAACGCATGGCGGGGATCGAGGATTCCTCCGAGTGGCTTGTGAAGCGCGGACAGTGGCGACTGAGGGTGCGAATGACGCCTGGAGTAGACGGCAGAGATCGGCCAGAGGTCGTCTTGGTAGGTGTCAAGCTAGATGCTTTTAGTGGGGAATACGGAAGGAATGAACAGAGGAAATTCTTGATCTGAAAGAGGGTCCTACCTCTCATTTTTGTATCCCATTTCCTTTTTTGATCCTTCTCTTTCTCTTTTTTTCACCTTTCCCTCATTTCCTTCTCTCCTTCTGTGCTGGGATTTTGGATTTTTTTTCAATCCTTCATTACATTTTTCTTTCTACAGAGCATTTGCTCGCATTCTCTCCTTGTGGATGTTTTGATACCATTTGGGGAGGTTTCCCCATCTATTTCTTCACGAACCTACCTGACTGCAGCACTACTTGCGCATCCCCAGAGTATCCGGAGATGTGGACATTAGGCCAGGCACTTTTTAGCAGGCGGTCCCACCTAAGTTAGTTCCGAGCCGGAGTCTACATTTCCGGACACTTTCGGAATGGACAAGTGGCATGTGGTAGCTTATATTCTTTGTTTCTATTTTATATTTTCCTCCTCATCTATCTTTATCTGTTTTCACCTACCTCTTCTTCCCTTCCTCTTTCTTTTAAAACAACTGTGACAACCAAAAACCAGCGCGCTCCCTTACCTTCTTGTAGGAATTTTTTTTCTCTGGGTTTGGCCTTATTTCCTCTTTTAAGTTTCTTGATCCACTTACCTTTCCTAATCATCATCATAATTTCAAGACGTGATACGGAGTATAGGGGTATAGGACTTGTTTTTTCTCTTCCTTTTTCTTTTTTCCGTCTTTTTTTACTCTTGTTTTATCACGTCTTCGTCTTGGTATTTATTCCATGATAGCGAGTCGGAGTTTGAGTTGGGTGTATCGTATGTATAGTACTGTACAGTACTTTCTATCCGCTACATTTGCATTAAGTCGAGTAAATTTAAGGTGAAAGCAATGCTGTGCGTGCTCTATGACCGGGCTGCCCGCTATTCTGCCCTATGATAGCCAAGTTGCACAAGTACAGTGCAGTGCCTGATATCAACCGCTGACCAATTATATCTATCTGGTAGTGTACAACCAAGGATAACATTGGGTTTAAGGGCGCTTTTATACTCTACGGACGTCGAGCGACCGGCTCATTGTCATCATCGTGACTGAGGTAGCTATGCCGTGCTGAATTTCAGAGGGGATAGAGGATTGTTTATTTGGTCCCCACATTGTGTCTACAAGCAGAGAAGAGAGGAGCAGTGTAATGCAATAATGTACAATAGTGCTGTCACAGTCTATGGCTGACTTGGGCTTCACCATTTTGTGGGCGCCACATTTGTGGACGCTTATGTAGTACCCGGCGGGTACTGTACGGTGCAGATACAGTAGAGTACGGGACAGTGCGTGCCTTCAACCATCCATCACATCCCACACGATGATTGCGAAATGCTTGTCCATCCATCCATCTATCCATTCATCATGATATTGTGTTTTTTGTTTTTTTCTCCTCTTTTCTTGTAGCACCCTACTTCCTACCTCATCTTTCAAGTGGGGCCGGGTGAGAACGGCAAAATAAAGCTCCCTGCATAATGCATTTCTCTCTTTGATTTATAAATCAAACAAAAGACAACCCCCAAAGGAAAAAAGAAAATCATGAGTCGGGCTGTCAATTACGGGTACAGGATGCATAGTGATTAGTATATGATAGATAGGTGGATAGGTGGATGGGCGGGGGGGGTAATTCTGACGGTTAGTGAACGGTTGAGCGAGCGAGGTTTAGATTGCATATCAGTACTTGAGCCTTGTTTTTCTCCTGTGGAATAAGTTGCTGTACAGTACTCGAGTACAAGCACGGTACAGTGCTCTTACAAATAGATATATTTATACGAGTACCAGTGGTATCGTATCCTGATTTTGATTGGCCTTCCCCTTCCCATTGCATGGTAGGAATGGATCAGGCATCTACTGTACAGCACTGTACGAGTACTGTATTGTACATGCCGTAGATCTCGGTGGGTTTATAAGTACAGGATCTGATTTCCCTTTTCTTTCTCTCTTTCTTTCCTTTCCTTTTCTACTTATGCCTTTAGTACAGTACAGTGCTCCTCCTCGGGTACTTGTTTTTCACAGCACTCCCCGCTTGTGTTGAACAATGAAGGCCTAGAGTAGGCTTGGTTCGTCTCGATTCTTCCTATCTAGTCCATTTTTGATACATTTTCGCTTTTCCTCTCCCCCTTTTTTCTTTTCCCCTCCCCTCTAGCCTAGGCCCGATCTATTCCCCGCTTGTTACGCTAGAATTTTTCTCTTCTTACTATTATTCCATTTTACCTTTTCTTCTATCTTTCTTTCCTTATCTTCCTTCTTCTTCTCCTCCACCTCCTCCTCGTTCTCCTGCTCCCTAACCTTACGTTTCTTTCACTTCCCGCTATTTCCCACCCTAATTGAGAAACCAGAGTTTGTTTTGAATAATTATAACCACGCAATTGGTAATCCACGCCAAAGTCCGAAGCATGGTTCCAAGAAGGTTTACGTCATCCAATCACATTCCACCCGAAGACGTCAAATGCACAGACACAGTAATCATAGGTGGGACTTTCCGCTCCCTTCTTCCACTGCATAATTAATCATTCGCCCACATTGTCGAAGAAAAAATGAGAAAACGTGATTGAACTGAACTGACATCCCCTTTTGTAAAAGGAAACGGCCCATCGGCTCTATTCTTGAGCTACCTACTTCACGGTAACATCCCGACATACGATCCCGTCACCCACGGACCACACCCCGACCCAGCACTCCACGCAAAACTCTCGCGATATGGTAACCGACCGCTCTTCGATGCAATCGAGTCCATGAGGGCGAGCGAGGCGCTGACGGAGCACTTCCATGCCGCCACTTACATGGGTTATTCGAATCAGGCTCTACCGCTGAACGTTTTGCTGGACACGCTGGTGCAGCCGGGTGCTGATACAGAGATCGGGGGAGCAAAGTCCCGGTTGAAGTGGAGTTTTGATGAGAGGAGAAGGATCGGACATGTTGTTCTGGGCTCGGCGAAAGAGGCTGGCGGACAGTGGTCCGAAAATCCCGTTAGTACTTGTACTTCCTGGGATATTGAGGCTTTGAGGTTAGCTTTCTTCTCGTTTTTCCTTAGTCCGGTTTTGTTTCGAGATTTGGGGGCTGATCATGGGGGTAAGCTATGCGGAGATGTTGTCGCTGCCGGGGTACTCTTTTCGGGAACATTATCGGAGGAAGCATGGGAAGGCTATGCCCCATCTTAATAGGCCCACGAGACGAGAAGTAGCAGATTACTATGGCGCGTACCCTCGCGCGGCGGGGATATCATCGGAGGTTTTCTCGTCGGTATACGTGCACCGAGTGAACTGTACACAATCCGGCTTCTCGGTGAAGGTTTACAGAAAGCCCACCTCATCGAGACCACAATGCGAGTACACGATCCACTGCAAGCATCTCGTCCTTGCATCTGGGATCTTCACAAACGTCATACCGCCCCCACCGATCTTCCTACCATTGCTCAGCCCGGCAAACAACACCCTCTACCAGCAGCAGCGCGTTAAAACTCTTCCACTACTTGTCGTCGGTTCAGGCTTCACAGCAGCAGACGTAATCACCAGCGCGCCACCGAACCAGAAAATAATCCACATCTTCAAATGGAACACCACCCGCCCGTCACCGTTGAAGGGCTGCCATTCCCAGGCGTATCCAGAATACGCATCCATATACCGCCAAATGAAGCAGTCTGCCGCAGACAGTACCTCTCCGGCTTCACTAACGACCCCATCAAACTACGAGGGCTTTCCGAACGCACAGGTCATAGCGGTATCCGGCGATGGACGGGTCATCAGAATATTAACGGCAGACGGCGATGTCCTAGAGCGTACCATCGACTCACTTAACTACTGTGTTGGTCGGCGCGGAAGCCTAGAGTACCTTTCCGCGGAGCTGCGGAAAGCCGTGGGTGTGCTAGACGCGGGGTGGGTATCCGCCGACACCCTGAGGAGACGGGTAGAAGCGGATCTGGAAGTTACGAAAAACATGTGGGTTATTGGCAGTCTGACTGGTGACTCACTGGTTCGCTACGCGTTCGGAGGTTGTGCATACGCTGCTGGGAGGATAATGGCTGATCGGGAGATTCCCGAAGATGAATTGACTGTGCAAGAGGCTGCTGCTGCGAGCAGGCGAGGATCTGGGTGTGTAGTTTCTTGATGGGCGCGACGGCGGTGATGTTGGATGGGATTTTATTGGGAGTTTTCGGAGTGGAGATTCGGTGGCGTCATAGAAATAGATGATTGGTTGGGCTTTTTTTTATCTGCTTTCTTGGCCCTCAGCACCCTACAGTCACCTTTACTTTACTAGGCGATTGGGAAAGATACGGGAATTGGCAGCCGCTGCATAATTCTGGTTTGCTTGCTCGCTTTGTATTCCTTTTTTTTTTTTAGATCATTGTCTAGCGCGTTTGTTAGACCTTATTCCCTTTTTTTACGTTGTCTAGACACGGATATAGGCGTATATATGATATTTCGCATTTTTTCCTCATTTTTTTTCTCTGTATATTCGAGAGTGGTGGTATAGACTTTATACAATTCCCTTTTTTTTCCAGCCCATTGCCACTGGGTCCTGCCGGCGCTGGTGAAATACGGTAGTTGGGAAGAGGGGTAACTTTAGTACTTTACGAGTGATGTTTATGACCACTAAAGTGCGCCGGGCGGTTGAATAACTCTTCCTCTCCTACCATTTGCGTTCTTCTAGCAAGGTAGAATATTAATACCGCATCTATCGTACTACTTAGAGGAATTCGACATGCTAGTTCTGGGATGCGCAAACTCATATCCTCTTGCTGACTGACCCCCCTCCCGATGGGCATTGGCCGTCAGGGACGCTTCCGAGGCCAAATTTACTAATTCCAGCGTTTTTGAGCACGCGCGGTGCCACTAAGTGCATGTTAGATCAGAAGTTGTCCGGGAGAAAGAGTATCCTTGGACAGAAGCCGCAGGGCCTGCAGAAATGGTGCTATGCCGGTACTCGAGTACGATGCTTCCCTCCCTCCCTACAAAACCAGCAGTGGCTCACAAAATTCTGTAAGCTGCTGTAGAAAGCTAGACAACCTACGCAAGAAAACTCGATAAGTGGTTATGATATTGCTCGCAACGCGGGGCCCCTGGCCGCTTAGGGAAGCACTGTAGTTTGGTCTAGCTTAAGAAAGAAGTTGGAAGAATTTCCTTCGCCAATTAATGGCGCCCGGGGAATCGAGACTTGCTGGGGTGGAGATAGTGAGTTTGATTAGCAAATACCGTACGGTTCCGTTCCCTCGGTATGTCTCATGGATTGTCACTCGTGGCTTGGCAATATCTGCCTTGGGGACTCTAGCGGATTAGAAACTTCGATACCACGGTTCCGTTCCGTTTCCCCATACAAAGGGCCCTTCCCCTGCCACTTCAAAACGGAGAGAAGGTCCTTTTCATAGCAGAAACGGTCGCCCAGCAGAAGGGTCCCATTTTTGCCAAACAGGCCCTAAAATTTTTCAATGGAGCACCACTATAATTTTCCTATTGCGCGCTCTGGGAACCTCCACCGGAATCTGTGGGGGAGGAATTTAGCGTTGGGATTAGGTGTCTACCGCTTATCCAATTTGTAAGTTGGATTGAGGTCGCGGTCCTGTCTAGAAAGTGCTTTCCCTAGAGCTATACTTCTCTTTTTTTGTGAAAAATAATAAAAAAAAACCTGGGGGAAAGTCACAAGGCTTGCCCTAATTTTAAGGGAAATTCACCCCACAAAGCTTAAGCAGCCTCGCACAATGGTGGTGTATAAAGGGGCTTTTCTTCCCCCGTCCTCCCCTCCCTCTCTCTTCTTCATCCACTTTACATTTGCAAGTCTCCCTTTTCTAATTTCTTTCTTTGGTCATAAAGGCTAACATTCTTTCACTAGGGGGGCTGGGTATTGTGCGATTAATGGTGCTACTGCCCGCGCGCTGAGACATATAGAGCCGTAGCTGAGGTTTTCAATGAGCGTCGTGGGGGCGAGCTTCTCTGTTGAGATCGGCATTTAAGTCTTGAACTCTAGAGCGTTCGGTTTCGCGCACTCAGACATACGGAAAGCAATAGCTGAGGTGGTCTATGAGCGTAGTGGCGATGAATTTTTCTGTTGAGATCGGCATCAAGCCTTGAGCTCCAGAATGTTCGATGTCGCGCAGGCTATCATTTCCTGGATTCCTTAGTTTACTGAGGGTCCGGATCTTGGTGAATAGGCTACCAACATGCGTACGGAGTCGATGAAGTGCGCGGGCAGGCGTATGCTGAGAATTCACGTGCGGTAGGGCGCCCCCCTTTGAGTCCCCTACTTGCCGTGTTTTCTGGTTCCTTCGCTAGAGATAGAACTCCCAGAAGAACTCCGCGAAGTTTACCTTGTGACAGAGAGACAATTCGGGTCGGCTTCTGGCCGACACCGCTGGCCGATGTTCCTCTCGGCGTCGGAACGATTGAACTGCTGATTGCCATGCTCCGGTCTCGTTTACCCTGCACAATCCTGTTGACCTATGTCCCGTCCCATCAGAGGTTCCTCCGTAAGACCTTGAGGCGATTATTGGAGTGTTAAGATTCACACCAACCGATAACACGACCGAGGGGCTGGGGGGAAGGGCTTGAAGTAGCTTGCTACCTCTGGCTGGTCGGTTTGGCGTAAGATTCGGGAGCGTGTTATCGACCCTGGAGCACCTGCAGTTCAGACCACAGGAACTTTTCTGTGAGTCGTGGAGGTGTTGTGCAGTTTGGCAGCGTAAGTCACGGAAATGTGTGCACCGGCATCGTGGAGCCACGTTTGCATAATCCGCTTTTGGCCTCTATACTCATGCACTATCTACAGTTGGTGTTGTGATATGGCTTTGTGGAGAGATTAAAGGACGGCGTTTAGCGCACCCATCAAGCTCTCAAGGGGATGTGGGTACACTCATAATGGAATCTGAGGGCTCTTATGTTTTTTCTTTTCTTTTGCGTTTGCTTTTGTGTTCGCGATTGCTAGTTTACCTTCCCTTTCCTCGTGACTTCTCTTTTGCAAGCCCTATTTTTTGTACGCTAATTCAGAACATGATTTCATAGCCAGTCTTCCCAACGGCCTGGTGTGGCCACTGCCAAGAGCCTAGGACGGGACCGGATAGTCTCCTGCCGCTCGTTTCGTGCCAGAATCTTTTCCTGTCGGAAACATCGTATGTGAGGTGAGCGATTGAACTGGAGGTAAAGACTTCACCGAATGTGAGAAGAGTTCGTTTCGTAGAAGAAGGATCGGAGTTGTCCTGTTGTCTCCTGTACATTGCTACTTGGATACCAGGCAGTGGTACTTATACCTGTGAGAGGTATCTATATACAGTAGCAGTGATGCGAGTTCCCACTATGCCCTACCAGGCATGCTTCCTTCACATTGAAACCATTTTTCCAACACCTCCGACCGCCGAAGGCTGGCTACGCCCAGACAACGTCTGGGCGAGTACCTGCACTACCCAGTCCAACCTCCGCAGATACCCGGTCAATCTGAAGATATCTGCGCACAACTGGTAAGCTTTTCATCTTTTATCATTGTGAAAATAAAACTAGAGGCCATTGCTACCCCTCCGGAAACAAAAAAAGATTATGGAACAAAGTTTATTGTTCGAGCCCTGTAGACCACCCAGGCCGAGCCCAGTTTGCGTTTTGGAAAGCAGCGGTCCGGCGATGCGGGGATGGTACTTGTACAGGGCGGCGGGGGGGGCATGAATTATGTTCCATGAGCGCAGCTCTACCTCTATCCACTCCGAGAACTGAGCATACAAGTGGAATGAGCGTACCGATGCGCTGCACGAAGCCCAGAGTCCAAACTACAAACGCACCCTCTATCATAATATTATTGGAGAATAAATCTTGGGGTTTTATCTAATGCGTCCAATAACGACCCATTTAGGTGTATTGGGCAAGCCAA
Organism: Tuber microsphaerosporum; assembly: GCA_003521225.1. Classification (NCBI taxonomy): domain Eukaryota; kingdom Fungi; phylum Ascomycota; class Pezizomycetes; order Pezizales; family Tuberaceae; genus Tuber; species Tuber microsphaerosporum. The sequence goes on along the minus strand of QOVD01000438.1, from coordinate 22,152 downwards.
GGAGCCATTACTTGGGCACTTATCGTGTCTCCTATCATACCATAACAACGCCAACAATTGAACCTGGCGCTAAGACGTCCAAAATTTCCTCTCTTGGATAGTGGGGGCGAAAGTGCTTTAGCACCAGCTTCAGCACCAGCTTCAGACAAAAAACAAAAGTGCAGGGCCTTACCAGCAAAGGCAACTCCGGTGTCCTAGGACGAGCTTCAATTATTCGAGTTCTTACGGCAGGTAGTCTTCGGCAGGAAGGCCTCGCAGGGAGTCAGGAGGTAACGGCGAGGCTACCCTTGACAATGGGAGCGAAGTTGAAATAATGGCAATAATAATAATAATAATAATAATGGCCCCTCTTCTGTCGTAGACGAAACCTTGTACTTATTGACCGACTAAATAAATAGAAAAGAAAAAATCGCCTATACTAAGACGACTAGCACTATTGCCTCTCTCAATTTACTCGCCATTACGAATGGCCGAAATTTTTCCTGATTGTATCTCGTTTATTCCTTTCCCGGCTTTAACTAATCCCCTACTAGATACACAATACCGATATCTCGAGAAGAGACTTTTGGAGCTCCTCCTCGCCACCTACGATAGCCCATTGAATTTTTCTCTCAAGCCCCTCTACCACCCCACGCCACTACCTCTATTAACTATCCCAGGAAATACCCTACTCAGTTCCAACCCTATCCTGGCACTCTGGGCTCGTCACTCCTTAACGAGTGACACCCTGTGAGCTGCAGCTACAAGGTCCGCCCAATTGCAGACTGCAGATGTCTCGGCTGCGGGATCCACACTGGCCTGTCGAACCACACTCCTTCAACCAACACTCCTACCCAGCAGTCTTCAGTTCTCTATCTCTCCGTTAAATATTATATGATACTTCAATTGTTTAAGGGCACAGTCGTGACTGCTCAGTTTCCTACAACACTTAAAATCTTATAACTAAGTCTTTACAACAATGTCAACAATCTAGTTCCTCGAACTCCCAAACGAGATATCTATCAATGCCTCAAGATCACTAAACCCTCCTAGTCTAGACTCTATCCCCCAGACAAGCTGCAGACTCCATTCCCTCCTGACACCGGCCCTTCTCAACAAAGCCTGCATCCCAGATCCCGAGCTAATTGGGCACAGCAGAAGAGGAATCGTCCCCATCGCGATGCGCAGTGATAAACAGGCTGTCAAAATTTCTAGAGAAAAAAACCATGGAATTTCTATCAGGGACAGTGTTTCGCCGCGCAGCCAAGCACCATAGCACCCGAATCCTCAAAAGGCTCCTTGGACGTGGCCTCGAGGTGTGCCAGATTTCATCCTCCCTAAGGCCGGTTGCTGCAGGTATTGTTGCTCGATGGCTTCCTCAATGGCAGGGCGATGAGACTTGAGGACCGAGGTAGCTGGAGTATTGTTTTCGGTAATAGGGCGGATGCTATAGTTAGTGGTGAACTCTATAGTTGCAATAAGAGGTTTCCCCCCCCCCGAGTGATGAGCTCGGATCTACCAGCCAAGGATCCCGAAATTTAAACTATTGTGAGCGTCAAAGTCGGAGGCATTAGACGCGGCTTTGTGAAGTCAGCCTCTCCTAAAGGGCCCTTCATCGCTACGGGTATTAGGTAGTAACGTCACAGCCCAGGTCAAGATTTCTGATCTCTCAGATCAGTTCCTAAAGAAATGGGAAGGTTTATTCACAGTAGGCCAGCTCGTCAGGGGTAAAACCATTGCTGTTGGTTCCACCTCGGGTCACATCCAGATAAGCCTTAGAGGATCGGACATATCTGGAAAGGAAAGACCGAAACCGACAGACTATTCCACACTAAGAGAAGGGCAATACAACCCAGAAAGAAAACAAAACACGCTGATAGCAGTGGTAATAATCACCGGTCATACAATGGATGTCCAATTCCTCCTCAAGCGCAAAGATCTCGACCCCAACGAGTAGGCCCTATAACAGGCTGCAAGCCCCTCCTCAGCGCAACCGACTCCGGCAGCACTAGGGCCCTGAATGCTCCCTTCGCCCGCCCGCTTCGGACGAAATCAAGATGAACACGGCCACACATCCCACCCGCCGCTGCGACAAAACCACAGGAAAGCCGCTCCTCCACCACCCGCGGGTGGACATTCGCTCCGGGCAGCCGCCAAATGACACTGCTGCACATGGAAATCCCTCACGGCAACTCATCAAAAGGTTCCTTCCGTGCTCAGACACCGAGCTCAGTGCACAGGACGCCAGGCGACAGACCCCGCTATCCACATCAACCTACCGATACCCAACCGCGAAGCTGCCACGCTCACCCTGCTGATACTGTAGACTCTGGGCGTCAACCCAAACGCACCAGAAAACCGGGGCGCCACGGCGCTCTCCTGCTCGATCGCTCCGAGGCAGCAGGTCATGCTGAGCCAGTTGCTGGCCTATAAGAGGGTGGGCACCAATATTGTGGATCAGGGCACAGCTGATGCGAGCGATAGATAGTAGCAACACAAGCGATATCCTGAAGAGTTTCTCCGCAGGCCGGATTTTCATATTGGGGGCGTTAGGAAGGCGAGGAGAAACGGAATGTTTCTGCTTGGGTGGGGGAGGCAATGGCAGGGGTAGGGCGCCTCCTCTCCTTAGTTGGGCTTACTCGTACATCCCGAATCTCTTTAACAAAAAGGAACTATATCAAGTTTTTGTCCTCCATTCAAAGCTCCAACTCCGGCTCCAGAGACCCCGTTACACAGGTAAAAGTTGGACACGGGACCTCATAGGAGAGGAAAAAAGAGAACCGTGATAACCTCCCAGAAAAGTAAATTCCCCCAGTGGAACCCCACGTGTTTTTCTCAACTGAAAACCTATCCGTGGAGGCCACCCAAGGCCACAGAGAACCTGACCACGAAGCAAAATTGCTCTTGATTTTTGCAAGCATGATACCATTACCGGTATTACCGGTATCTTCAAGTCCAGGCGCACTACGGCCCATTTACACGCGCCTGGACAAGCGGGCATTTATTCTGGCTTAGTAAGAGCATGCTAATTTTCCAAGAGTGGCCTCATTGCAGGTTAATCCCTTTGCAAACATCCGTCAACTAGTTCAGCAGCAACTAGCATGTCATGGACGTTCCCATGCTCCTGCCAAAATCTCGGCCTGCCTCTAAACCCCAATACCTCCATAACAACATAAGATGCCTCCCATCTCCCTCTTGGTGTATGGAGGGTCGTCCGCCCCACCATCTAATAGAGACATAACCCTCATCAGAGTCGTGGTTGAAGATCCATTGGCGGCCGAAGTGAGCAACATCTTCTCAGCGGGGGAGTGGCAGATGTGCGCGCAACTGCCTGCTCGCTCTTTTCTAGTTGTTTTCTCCTAGATAGTCTAGAATTGCACGATAGCCACATCATAAGCGAGTGACAGGCTATGAAAGCCTACAGTCGAGTCTGCTGCTCTTGTTCATGCAACGAGCGCCTCACAAGCCATCAGAACCGGACCCCCAATTTTTTTTTCTTAGAAGCCACGATCTGAATCTATAGACATTATGGATACGAGCCGTTACTTGTGTGCGAGAAGTAATTTCGAACGTGGAACGGGAGGGACGAATTTGCCCTTCTCAGCCTCCCGCTCCATACACTAATTGTCAATTCCAGAAAGCTCGTGTACGTTGTTCTTATCTGTTCACTCAACCCAACCACCCACAGTACCGACAGGTGCCGCAGTGCCGTACCAGACCTCGCAAACTCATCCAGTCGTATCCACCCACCTCATAGATACAGTGCTTGTGGCGGAGACCCCCAGCCCTCCCACCACGGAGTCCACACTACCGTATTCTTGCAGCATCCACAAGCACAGCAAACAATCACATAGGACCAACACACGCAAGACCTCACTCCCAAAGTGCCCGTTGGCATCCGTAAAACTAAGCCCAACATGGCGAATGTCTTAAACACACCACCATGATGTCTCGGAGCACGTGCCGCAACGATGGCTGAATGTTCTCGAACCGAGGTACGAATTCGGCGTGTCCGGAGATTGAACATAGAATGTGGCGGCAGTTCCTCTGAGCACGATATGTAGGGTACCGGCAGGTTTTGCAGTAGGCAGATCTCGGATCACTATTCGCGGTGGGGGCGAATTGGCAAGTTTTTTTGGGCTATGATACCGATGCACCAACTGCACTACCGGTATCAGTAAGGTCAGATACGGTAGTCGGGTCAGGCAGGCTGTGCTGCAGTGCGGTGGAGCAGTTGGATTTGGAAGTGATTCAACCAGTGGGTACTTACTTTGTACCGTAGGCTAACGAAGCGGGATTTCGATGGCAGCTGCTGCTCTCGTGCTTGAGATTGGAGTTCGCGATTCGGCGGCCTTAGTTGTTGATAAATCGGCGCCGAGGCTGACATCATCAAGTACTTTGATTGGTGCAGAAAACACCATGCTGTGCAAAAATCCCTCCAAGGGTTCGCTCTAAAACCACGGATCAAGTATTCCGTGCTCCCACAACCGTCAGCCCGCTCAGATCCCACCACCAACAAAGCATTATCACACGGCATCGAATCCAAAACACGAGTGATCGACCGAGACACCGTTTGCAACGGCAGGCACACCTCGTCATTATCGTTGCCAAGTCGCACCAGCATAAACTCCATGAACGCCTGCCTTTGAGAGCAACAGCATGCCAAGCAGCTAACCTGTCCCTTATTCTAGTTTTCCACCCTTGATTAGCGATACCGACACCACCTCACTTCATAACACCGCATCGATACTCTAGTCCCGGTTTTCACACTTTCAATTATTAAGCGACACTCTTAGCTGGCAGAAGCTAAGCCTATAGGATCAGTTCGGTTCTCAAATCGTGGTGTGACCATTTCAAGCAGTGGCCACCAGAAGGTAAACGTTGTATCATATCCACAACTAATCCAGTGCTGTATGTACAGTATAAGTATTAACTCCTCAAATCGGATAGCGCCCTAGCAGAGAAGCGGATTTAGGGTTGATTATAGGTTAGCAAGAACTTGGGGCTTCCTAACAACAGTTAAAAGCGATTTTCCCATTCCTTTTCCGTTTAGTACTAGGCTTTCTGGGGAGCTTTTATCTCAAAACGGAGATTAAAGCTTTTCGCTAAGATACTCAATTCGATGAGTTAATTCGGCAGGCGTTACCGTCGCCTCAACACGCGCGAATGCCCGAAAACGAATGCACGAACGGATACGAGTGATCGTCTGAGACAGCATATCTGAGTGCGCGTGCCAAGCTTCTGCGGCACAGGAAGAAACCACGCAGCGGCCTTCGTCCGGGAACGGCGTCTGAATGAGAGGGGTTCACGGTACTCCGTGCTCATGATAATGGATTCGTGCGGGGTAATTCAACCCCGTCGTGTAGTTGGGAAGTGGAGCCCCAGCCGAGCCATGCACGATGAGGCCATAGGAAAATGGAAAAGGTTCCAAACGAAACATTTGTCATATTTTATCACTCGTGATCTGATCAATGCTTAGTGGGCCCTTGACGCCAAACTTGAAAATCGGACGCTAGACTATGTCCTGAATGAGGCTGCTATAAGTCATATTATTAATGCTGCGCACAAACTTAGGGATGCGAGGGGTACATGTAACCCTCTATGAACAATGCTTCATGCATAAATGAAGATCTGGGAGAAGGGTTGGTGTCCGCAACTAAAAGCAGAGGCCAGTAAGGCAAGCTTGGCTCCTCCTTGATTTCAATTGCTGTATTAGCTTGAATGAGAGAACTTTGTCTCAGGACGTCCAAGTTGCCCTTTTAAGTAACGCGTTGTCCCTTTTCACTGGTGTTTTCTCGAGTCCCCGCCAAAATAGTAAACTCAGACATCCTGAGACAACGTGCTCTTATCCAAGTTAATAGGGTGGGCCAATCTTTTTTCGAAAACTGGTAGATCACCATAAGATGTATGCTCCGGGAGATAAGATTGTGTCCCTTTCCAAGTAAACTCTCCTCCGGAATCCATAGCCAACGTTTAAGGAGAATACGGAGATACCCTAGGGAGTCATTCCATTTCCAAATAAGTTCAATTGGGATATCCTGCGCGTGACATTAGATGCTTCCATCAATTCACTTGGATCTTTTCCTATAGTGCACTTGAGTACCCGCGAGCTTCCCGTTGCTGTCCTCCTATGCCTTGGGGTTGGTAACTCGTCCGTGGTGTTTTCTCGTTGCACCGGTTTGCTCACGCAAGCCTGGGGTCTTTTCAGATGACTAAAAGACATTTTATGGGTACAATATACAAACACATATCCTATTTATAATCAAGTTCTGTTCTACGATTTAGCTCTCTAATTGGGGTGCCGCTGCAGTACGGTGTGGGGAAGTGCAATTGCGAGTAATACTTTGAGTGTTAAAGCCATGACTAAGGAAATAATTGACAAGGGATTGACGAAGCTAAGGGCTCTAAACACTAGGCTCTTTTCCGGTATTTTTAAGGATATCGTAGGAAGTCATGCCTGCGAGATAAGGTTACATAAGCAAACTCTTCGGGAATACGCTCTGTAGAGTACGGTGCCCCCATCCTCACAACCATCAAACCTCAAAATCGGAAACCACTCGCGAGTGAGCGCTTGTGACTGACTACCACCCCCTGGCAGGTCGCTTGGAGGGGCAACGACTAACGAGGGTATGCCAGCTGGGTTGGTGCAACACCAACACGACGGTTAGAAGGGTTTTTCAGGTTAATTTCCGATAAACTTACTGCAGTAATCCCCAAACGGAGGAAGGAAGGAAAAGTGGAATGGTTGGATGGATGGATGGATGGATGGAAGCATGAGAGAAGGAAGGAAGACTTGCCCTTTGGGGTATGCGCTCTGCCGTGTTGGGCTGTACGTCTGGGCTGAGAATGGGTTGGTTGCGGGTTCTGTGAGATGGCATTGATACGTAGGATAGTTGCCTGTGAGGTGGGTGAATGCATTGACGTGGGGGTTTTTCTCGTCCCAGTATCGTGGGTTATGGTAGTGGGGTAGGGTGTGGTGAGGCTGAGGGCTGTAGAGCACAAGTGCCACACACATAAACCACTAATAGACGAGCGGGATACTATGGTGCACTGCTAGTGCTATCACTTCCTGACTTCACCTCTTCTACCTTATATGCACCAACCTTCCATAAACACCACCCCGACAAAAAAGCATCATCCTCACCCACTTATCCATTACTAAGCGGCCCTCAAACTTCCAACTCCCCCAAAATTCCGGATGAACAAAATTGCAAGACCTGTCCACTACCACGTGCCAAACCTTCCCTCCTAAGCAACCTTCCCGACACATCCAATCTCAGATATAATACGATGCTACCCGTACCGGTAGCACTCTAGAACCCATTTAAATATGCCGGTCATATCCCGCAGTAAGATATAAGTATTAAGCCGGGATAAAAGGCTTATATCCGTCGCTACCCCTGCACTCGTAATACAAGTACCCGTGCCCATGCTTGTATGTACAAGTAAGTCACTGCCCAACCCGTACCGTGCCTGCGTCGATACGAGTATGTTAAATATATGCCCTACAGGCACTCTACCGGCACCGTAGTTTGCGTAATTTGGGTGGGTGGGGGAAATTTAAATAATATAGGCGATCATCCATCCATTCAAGCGCCTTTTCAATTGCCACCTGCTTTATTCCCCGAAAGAATCGATGGAGAGGGTGGGGTGATATATGCAAAACGAAAAGAAGCGAAACAGGGCCTTATCTGGTGGGCGCAGTGCAGCGCACGTGAGTTGGTGACATAATCGACGGTGGGGAGTGTGATGCTTGTATCGCTTCACACGGCAGTACAGTAGAGAAAGGAGAGAAAGGAGGCTGGTGGCACGCGGGTTTTTACCTGTGCTCTGTAACGCGCCGAGTTAATATAATATCGTGCGTGGTAGGAGTTTCTTCCCTTTGATGGATGCAGAAGTGGAATGGTCGCTGGAGCGGATTTTTCAGTGGGGGCTTGCGGTGATCTGGTAGTGGTGGGGTGAGCTGATATGCTGTGGCAGCTGTGGTAACCCGATATGTGCTGCAGTGATCTAGGTTTTGGGGAGGTGGTAGCTCATCTGCTGTGTTTTCTTGTGAATTTGGTATGATACCATCATGTAGGATTAGGGTTCGTTGGAGCAATATCGTGGCTCTTCCCCCCTTTGCTCTCTCTGACGATTGCGGGAGACACCTGTAGCTTCAAAGCAATTATTGACCCACGATTTCAATTAACTCATTTGAAAGGGAGAAAGGCTGTAAATAGATTTTGTCTCCCCCCGTCATTGCCGCGGCATGCAGAGGCATACATACAGCAGTCGGTCCAATTTATAACAAAGATCTCGTATAGTGCAACCAGTGGGGCAACCAGTGGGAGCAGCAACAGCAAGAGAGCAGATTCTGCGACTCCATGAGCTGGAGATCACGGAAGTGAGAAAAAAGCACCAGAGTACGGTGAACAAACCACGTCTCTCCCTCTCAGGGGAGAGTAAATTGAGCAACGTGCTGACCGATAGCCAGATAAATACTTCACAATTCGAATTTACCCCCTGGTGATACTCACAGAAGAGGCTACTTCTCCCCCCGAACTCGAAGTATTTCTAGTTTTTTTTTCTTGCCTGAAGGGTGGCTCGGTGGATCGCCATTTCTTGGTTTGCCTCGATACCGTATCCACCACGGCAACCGACAGATCCAGGCCTTGTGAGTGGAGGAAGGATATTGCTTGCCTGGGCACGATAGAATTATAATATAAATTTTGCAGCAACTTTAATCGCATCTCAACTTTTTGCACAATTTTGGAGTCAGCACTCGTATACTAGTAGTGCTACCACGGTGGCGCGGCTAAGTGCACGAAGCTTGAATCTGGAAAGCGATTAGTCATGTTCTCTTGGTATCTGGGAATTCCAGTTGTGGAAGGTTAGTTGGCATTGTACCAGGGCTGTACTTGCAAGGCGACTGCCGCACAGTTCCCCACTTGCGGGATTGAACCTTTGCCTCGGGTTGTCGGCGTGGGCGTCGGAGGTTCCGGTTGCTGTGCCCTCTGCTCTACTAGTCCCGGAGCACGGTAGGTTGGCATGGTAACCAGCTATTTTATCAATTGAGCCGGTGCAGATATCGCGCGGGGCAATTGCAGCATCTGTTTAGATGAACACCTGCGAGCGGCACAAAGACTGGATGCACAGGTACCGTAAAAACTCAAATAATCGGTCGGTGTGCTATGTAGTCGAGAATTACCCACTTTAGAAAAGGAGAGAAGAACAGCAAAAACCGAGCCGCTCAGCCCCCTTGAGAGACGTAAAAAACAAAAAAACCACCAGACCTTACCAGAGGAGGCAACTCCAACGGCATAGCACACCGAGTTTTTACGGTACCGTAAAAACTCTTGAAATTCGCTATCTCCGGCAGCACTGTAATCTCCGGATTTTGAGTCAACAGCGCCTCAGAAGGATTAGCGTTTTCTCAACACGGTATAAGATCGGCCTACTGGACGTGTTGGATCTCGTTAACTGGTATTCGCAATTCTGTTAACCTGTCATACTAAACCTATCGTGGGCTGATCGGCTGATTGCAGGGTTGCCTGAGATAGCGAATTTCAAGAGTTTTTACGGTACTCGAGTACATTATCCGTACAGCACAGTAAGCAGTGTCAAGTCTTGCATGAATTGATGTTGTAATTCCCGTACTTGTGCTCTGAGGCCATGCTATGCAACGGCATTGAAAGGGAACTGGTACAATATCTAGAAGCGTTAGTACTGTGCTTGCTCGAAAAATGCCGAGTTGGCTTCATGATTATCAAATTGTTTTTTTGTCAATGAGGGTTATGAATGGTGGTGATTTCTAATCGTTAAATTGTTATTTTGGGGTAGAAGAAGTTTCTTTTGTTTTTGGGTTTTCAGGCCGTAACTTAGATTGTATGTCATGGATTTTCCCGTAATTAGTTACAAATAAACCGAGGATTTAACAAAAAAACAAATAGTACTGTGCTTGCGTTGTATGGTATTCGATTGTCAAAGCATGTGTGTGGGGTGAGAGATCTTTCACGTACTGGTATCAGGGTTCTGGGATGAGGAGTGTGCTGGGAAATTTAGGATAAAGTGAATGTGATGTAGGCCTGTGAGAAACGGCGTCGATGTACTTAGGCGAGTATATCAACACCTGGTATGCTGCTCAAGCGCTGTATGGGGGAAACATGCTTGCAGCTGTTGACATCTGTGGGCAATTGTCCTTGAGCTCAACTAGCCCCAACCAGCACCTGTTTCGATGAATGAAGATGCAAGCATAGTACTGGTACGGTGCTGGTTTCGATCATTAGTAACGGTTGAGTCGATTGAGATGGGCGAGCGCCAGCAGCTCCTAAGACCAGTTGAGCACGCACCGTACTGTACCGCATTGGTTATATGGCATGATGCAAAGGACATTCTTGCGGGGCGCCGAGAGGCTGCTATCGTCGGCTATGGTGGGTTGTCCACGGAACTGACGGAAGGAAATATAACGGGCCCGTGCTTCTCTTTCATTCAAATTGAGTGCGAATACTTGTGCAAGTATGACAGAGCGAGACATCTCCCCTGCCTAGAGTCTGAATATCGGAGGCAAGGAAGACAATACGGTAGACCCTCGACAAATTGGACCATTACCGTAAGGGTCTCCTACTCGGAAGAGCGAAACATCAAAGGTTGCTTCATCATCAATTAGGACCAGCCTGAAACCCAAAGACTTATAACCCAGCCTCAATCCTGCCAGCGCTATACACGACTATTCCTTACCAAAATCCTAAATATAAACTTCCAACAAAGCAAACTAAACATAGCACTAGCTACCCTATCTCCGTGCTGAAGAAAGCTCCTTCGTACTGGCTAGGGTTAGGTCAAAACTATCCCTTGGGAGGTGTCAAACAGTAAAATTCGCACCACAGCACACTAAGACCAGATTTGGCCACAGTCAGCCAAGTTAGGTCAGATACTCTGATTTTCTATCGCCTGGGTGCTCAAATGACTCAGCACTCTTAGCGAGTCGGATATACTTAGCAAATCGCGAAGCTCAAAACGTTCTAGGACCGGCTTAGCGTACTATAGGGCGAATTTTACTGTTTCACACCACCCAAGGGATAAGGCTCGCAGCGAATGCGGATGGTGTTGGGCCTGTCCAACACTCCGTGATGAAAGGAGGCAGAGCGGGACGGGAAAAAGAAAAGAGGACATTTCAAAAGGGGTTTCCCATCTCCGACCAACAATACCGTATGCCAGAAAACAAAATGGAATATTCGCGATAATGGAGTTTCTTATTATACCTGACGACAGGTTACAGGCATAAAGAACCCGAACACAGGGATTAAAAATTTGTATGGCAAATTGTCTATGTGCGTCCGACTGCCCGTACAAAATTCGGACTCAAATGTTCGGGTTCTTTATGCCTGTAACTTGTACATCCAAATTTGGTGCTTGCGCCTGATTCAAAAAAGATGTCTGCAGAGTTATCAAAAATCACCTTCTTTAACGATGATCATGAAAGCCAGAACCCGGAACTGGGGAGGACTGGCGAAAGGGGTTTCTTCCAACAAGCTTTTCGGGAACACTTCCGGATTCAGCTCAGCCGCACCGGTGCTCAACCTTGATTAATCTATCGCCTCCGAGACACGGGCCCAGACAGCAGATCCTAAACCATGATGTTACTTAGCGCCTTAGCGGATCGACGGAAAGGTCAAGAGGCATGCCTTGCAGGCGAGCAGGAGGGAGGGAGGACGGAGGTTACCTTATGTACTAGGTATCAAGGGTAAGTCGGGCGCGGTGCCACGAAAAGTCTGGGTTTACTTCCTATTCTGGGGGTGCGCCCGACTTTTGTCGTCCTTACAAAAAATACCAAGCAAACAGGTTTGTATGGTGGAGAACCTTTGTTGCTGTATATGGGGTGCACCCAACTGTTTTTTTTTTAAAATTTTTTTATAAACTTTTCTATTACAGCTAACTACAATACTACAGGCTTTTTATAGTCAATATCAACCATTTGCCCCAAACTCCCAAAACAAAACATACATCAAGCTTAGGCCTAACCAACACCCAGATCCAGCCCCCTACTATTCCAGTGGCACAGTTAAAAGATCTCCCCAGTATGGGTGTACAAAGCTCAATCCTAACCCATTATCAAATCAAACGAAAACAATCTCAAAAACAACTCTCAAAACAAAACAACAATCCAGATTGCGAATAGGCATCCTTATAGTAGCAATGTATTTAAAAACCCAAACTTGAATCCAACCTATTCTCCAAATATAGGACACCTATTTCAATAATCTGCCCTTTCTTCTATAACTACTACCATTCTCTCAACCCATTTTGAGTCTCGGTTTTTGCAAATACCCCTCTTGCTTCCCTGGAATTTAGTGTCAGTCATTCACTGGCATCTTATATGATACTCCTACCCTCAAAGCAGAAAGATATTACACTTATAATAGGTCAGGTGCTCCAAGTCTCAGTATGCTGCTTGCTTGGCCTTAAATAATTTTGGAGAGCCCTAGAGCCAACTAGCATTATATCTACTACTCTCTCAACTACTCTCTTTACTCCTAGCCCTTTTTACAATCTTTTTTGTCCCACCAGAGCCACCATTATCTTGTACACCTTTCTTCTCTTTGTCACCTTTTTACATACATGTACCAGTCCACTTCCTCCAACCCCTTTGGTACTGCGCCACCTGCCTTCCTAATACCACTATTACTTACCAAAACTTGAGCTCCAATAGGCCTGGCCATTTTACCAACTACTTCTACCTTACTTGTTACAACCAATTTTACTACAATATCCTTTACTGCCTCAAAGGGTCCAGCTGCCATGGGCTTAGGCATTTACACAGTTTCAAGGAAGAACACCATCTAATTAGCCATCATCTCTTTTCTCCTTTTTTCCACCCCTTTCCTTTTCTTCTCAACCTTCTTCAATAGTGCATGATTCTGTTTCGAAACAACTGAAGCATAGTGCCTTAACCTCCTAATCTCCTTCTCTATTTCAATAATCTTTATTATAATTTTGGCCATAACAACTCCGAAATTCGCTACCTTGGTAGTTGAAAAACTTGTAGACCTTGGCTGAACTATTCTGAAAGGTAATAACAACCCGAAAGCAATAAAGTAAAAATAAAATAGAAGATAATCACAACATAATTACAAAAATCAATGTAAACCCCTTATTGGAAGATGAAAGGGAATAAAGACTTGAAGTTGTCATGAGATAAGACCCAAGGATGCTATATGTCAAAACTTCAAATGTGACATGTCACAGGTGTTGCTATTTCTTTCACCGGAGTTGTAAGTGAGACCTGCGCCCGACTTTTGATGACCTCCCTGTACTCTTACCCGCGAGTACAATACCGTGACCCTTCCACCCCTCGTTCTAAGAAAAAGCTTGAACACAAGAATTTCTCAAGACAAATTTTTATGCTGTGCCGGTCTATTGTGTTGTTTGTTGCTTCTAAGTGACCTTGCAACTTTGCCCTCGTCGCATATCCACTGTGGTTTTATCTTGGTCTTGGAGTCTCTACGAACTTCGAGTGGAAAATGGCAAACGAGGATTCTGGAAGAACGGCCGAAACGCACTCGAAGGAGTCACTCTCAGAGCATAGTGGTTCGTTGCCTTCTTCTCTTCACGAAGAAAGGCAGAAAGTTGTTGGGCCTTTGGATTGGGAGGGACCCAACGATCCAGCAAATCCGTGGAACTGGCCCGCGTCGAAACGGTGGTATGGAACTCTTGTGCCCGGGTCTTGGTGTTTTCTTGTGTAAGTGGCTCCGTGATGTATGAGCTCCGTTGAAGACGTGCTAAATCCACCGCCATAGAACATTCGCATCTTCGGTTTATGTTCCGGGAGTCTATGAGGTAGCGGCAAAATTCGATGTCTCCGTCACAGTAGCACTGTTGGGGATTTCGATGTATGTTGTTGGGCTTGGGTTGGGGTAAGTTTGTCTGGGTAAATATATGCAGCATGCGGTGCCCTGATACTAAGTTTTTTTAGACCAATGTTAAGCGCCCCATTATCGGAGGTCTTTGGCAGGAAAATGGTGTATTTTGTCAATCTACCGATTTTTCTGCTTTTCACTATGGGTGCTGGCCTGGCACAGAATATCCAGACGTTGGTAATTTGCAGGATGTTTTCCGGTATATTCGGAGGGCCTGCGGTTGCTGTCTCGGCTGGTTCTTTTGTTGACATCTGGGATCTCAAAACGTCCGGGTCGGCCGTCTCAGTGCAAGCAATTGCCTGTTTTATGGGTCCTGCATTAGGTACTGTCAGCAACTTATATCCACGAAAGTTCGTACAAAATGTCTAATATCACTATAGGTCCCATTGTCGGTGGATACTTAGCAGAATACGAAAGTTGGAGGTGGACCCTTTGGATCATTATAATTCTTGGAGGTGCATTGCTGGTTCCATTGTACTTTATGGATGAGTCCTACAAACCAGTCATCCTTAAGCGCCGAGCGCTTTCCCGTGGGGAGGAACTCCCGCCTAAACCAGATCCAAAGACGGCATTGAAACTTATCTTCACGATCACGCTTGCGAGGCCGATAATGATGTTGTTGAAGGAACCAATTGTTCAGGCTGTTGCAATATATTCGGCATTTGCTTTTGCGGTCCTTTTTGGATTCTTTGAGGCATATCCTGTCGCGTTCCAGAGGGAATACGGATTTGGTCTGGGTGAGACGGGGTTGGCCTTTTTGGGAATTGCTGGTGGTCTCATCATTGGGTGCATAATCTATTTGATCCAGGACAGGCTCGTCTATGTCCCTGCTCTGAAGAAGTATAATGGATCGCCTCCCCCGGAGATTAGGCTAGTCTCAGCCATGATTGGAAGCTTTCTGATGCCCATTGGCCTGTTCTGGTTTGCGTGCACAGCGAGGAAGGACGTCCATTGGATTTCGCCTGTGCTTGCTGGTGTCCCGTTCGGTAGCGGCCTTGTGCTCATCTTCGTAAGTCCCTTTCCCCGGATCTTGGCTCACTGGGTAGGGGAGTGGCTAATGGGGGTGCAGCTTACGGCTATCATGTATATTTTGGAAGTTTACCCACCTTTGTTCGCGGCTTCTGCCATTGCAGCTTTAGGTTTATTACGTTATATTATGGCAATGGCGTTCCCCCTCTTTACCGTTCGAAGTATGTGGTGCCCGTCTACCACCTGGTTCTCCTGCTAACCACTTGATAGTGTATCAAAACCTCGGTATTGCGTGGGGAACATCGCTCTTTGGCTTCATTGCGCTCGCGATGGCACCTATCCCGTGGGCTTTCCAGCGTTGGGGTCCTCAGATCAGGGCTATGTCGAAATATAACGCCAACGTGGAGTAATGTTTATGAATGACACTTTTAGAATGGTGGATACTGTCTAATTTTTCAGGGGTCTAGACACTTTTGCATAACGGACTTTAGACACTTCTTTTTCTCGTTACAAATGGTTTTCCATTATTCTTTTTATTGCGGGGTTTTTTCTATTGCTCGATATTGGGGCTATTTGTGTCACTGGGAGTTTCTGGTATTATGTATTTTTCTGAGATTAAAAATGGTATTACGTGCCTGGAGGGGGGAGCGTCCGATTATAAATTCGGCCGTCGAGTCAATATTCTACCAAAAGAGGCCCGAGGTGAAGTAGCAGAATCCTCTGATAATTGTGATAATACTACAGTCTAAGTATGGTAGTCTGGGTCAATCTACCGACTTTAGATCAAGTAGCTGCCCCTGCTCTTATCAGTCGGTTTGAACCTGCATTGAGCAAAGCATACCTTTAGAAGTATTAGAGTCGTCATTGCGATTTTGGCTTTAGGTTCGTGCCGTTCTGGGGACTTAACTGTCAAGAATTGAACGTTTTTGTTATGCAGCGGAAGGTCGTTGATTAGGTTCTCTAGCTAACTAAGCGGAACATGAACGGTATATATATACTCTATCGTGATGACGCAACCTATGATGTGGAATACACACTTCCACGTACGCTCCCATATACGCAATAGTGAGTAAGGGGTCTAAGCAAATCTCTCGCTATACCTCTACCTAAAGGACCATTTCTCAACATTATCATGTGATAATCCGAATCATAACCTGTGGCGCGAAAAGGCCGGAAAATTTCCTGGCTGCGTTGGCTCCCATCACTAGTATGAAAGGTATTCGAAAGCTGAATATTTCACTACATTAGGCGGACAGCGATACAGCTGCCTCGCCATGAATGGCAAGCTTTGTTGCTATGCCCTAACATGTATGGTTCCGGACAACCAAAACCTGCCCCCGCGGCCAGCTTGATTTAAAATATCTAAATTGGGAATAGCCTCATCTTGAGAAGGTATAGCACAATTTCCTCTGGTAAAATTATTTATATAATAAACTAGGACTGGTCAAGTGATTTTTGCTTTCACCTAAGGTCATGCATGAACTTGTGGTTGGAGTTAGAGTTGGGGGTGTTGAGCATATTTATTAAATAGTCGGGCGCAACATCATTCTAGCCATTGATTTTGAACTCATCAATAAAACGAGAATGAGATAGGAGCTATTAGAGGCTTTGGAAAAGGATTCTTTGCAATTTACCAGAGGAATTATTTTCAATTATTTTCTAGAATACTGATGATAATTCAGCATGCCCTGATTTTCCAGGAACTTTTGGTGGAGGGTAGGTTTTGGTTCAAGGCACCATAGTGGATATCCGAAGACAATACAGAAAAAAGATGAAACTGGGCTGACTGAGCACATTCCCATCTCGTGCAGACTTTATTTGAATGTGCTGTGTTTGCTCGGGCAATCCGCTGTCAGGTAAGCAACAGAGCTAAATGCGGCAGGCCCAGCTGAGCAAAAAACAGGTGAACTCTGTATACCTGTTAGTGGAATCCAGCAAATCCAGCTCGCTCGAGCCATACCGCGTCAGGTAAACACTATTCTTTCTCGAAGAGTTTTGCCTCTGACTACGGAGATTAGAGACCTGACTAGGGTAGCGGATTGTCCGAGTAAATACGGTATAGCAAGAGGGT
>QOVD01000436.1:0-11260 GCA_003521225.1 Tuber microsphaerosporum | reverse complement strand
AAAAAAAAAAAAAAAAAAAACGTTGAGTAGTTAGTTCCTCACGCAACCATCTAAGTACTTTCTTATACTAGCAATTCAAGTGATCTTAACTATCACGATTCCCGGCGAATAAAGAGAAGTTTCTCTTAGCAAATTCTCAACTACACGACAGGAGCAAGCGTGTTCGGCTATTAAAGTAGTTCAGAAGAATCTCAAGTTGTTACCTGCTACAAGTATCACCCAGAGGGAAGGATTATTACAATAGTTTACCCCCCAGCCCAGGTAACTGCGGGGCCACCGAGGGTAAAACCCACCCCACCCCGCCCTATAACGAACTCTAGGGCTAAGGCCTGCCTGCGCTCTCCCTAGAATCAATTCCGCCATAGCTTGCCTACCTTATATAACAGGTTTACTCCTGTTAAATGCAAGTATAATGAGGCTTCTGGAGAGGCGAGGGAGAAGAGTAACTAGTATAGGGTGAAGGGAGCAAAGGATTGCTATTCAACCAAGTATATTCTTAATCTAAATATCTAGTTAAAGTCTGCTCTATCTCCTGCTAGCCAGGAGATGGTTCTTAAATACATGAATGTTCTTGTCCTTTAGTAATCAGTTATCCTGCAATCACGATCATAACTGGTGAGTGCACAGATCACTGGAATTCTCTAGTCCTGCTGGAGTCTCAAAGACCTGAGTCAGAGCTAACCGCTACAAAGCCTGCTACTTATCACCAGTATACATGACCATTCCTGACTGGAATTCAAACATATAAGTTTCAACCAAAGAAATGAAAGATATAACAAGCTGCCGGTATCTTAAGCAATACCGGAAGTGAGATAAATTCAAACATAAATCAAAAATCAACTAAATATAGGAGATCCATTGCTGCCACCTATGTAATGCTGTCGGAACATGTACACATGTTACATCTTAGCGCTGTAATATGTGTACATGTTTTGGTAGTAATACACAGATGGTACTGATGGATTTCCTTTGTCTTGTTGAGTTTGGTTTATATTTGGATTTATCTCACCTCCAATATTGTATAGAATATCAGGAGCTTGTTATGTGTTTAGTTTCTTTGGATGAATGTTGTTGCCTTGAATTCTGATCAGGAATGGTAAAGTATACCGGCGGTAGAGAGCAGGCTTTGTTGCGGTGAGCTCTAAGTCTTTAGAATTCTGGCAGGTCTACTGGATTCTGATGACTGTGTACTTACTGGTAATGATTGTAGGAATGAGATTCTGAATTACTATAGTATGGCAGAACTTTATGTATCTAGAAATGGTCTCCTGGCTAGCAGGAGACAGCAGACTTCAGCGAGATATCTAGATTAAGAATATACTTGGTTGAACGGCAATCCTTTGTTCCTTTCACCCTCTACTGGTTACTCTTCTCCCTCTGCCTTTCCTTCTGCCTCGCTTGAGCCTAGCAGCCTGAGTAACAGGACTACCACCAGCCTCATTGTACTTATGTTCAACAGGAGTTAACCTGTTACAGTTCCATACCAGAGGGACTTGGGATGATGGTTTGTTCCTCTGGTGCCGGGGTAGATGCGGGTTTTTCTTGGCCATAGCTAGCGCTACATGTCTGGTTGTACCTATTGTAAAACAATGCAAAACTGAAAAAAAACTGAAGCCAATTAGTAGTTAGTTCCTCATGCAACTATCTAAGTACTGTCTTATACAATTAATTCAATATCTTTACTATCACGATACCTGGGAACAAGAGAAGTGTCTCTTAGAAAATCTTGACTACAGGATATGAGCCAAAGTGTAACGATCCTTTCCTCCTGGCGATACATGCAGCAGGTAACAACTGCGAGATCCTGGCGCACTACTTTCATAGCAGAACACACCTGCTCCTATAGTATAGTTGAGAACTCGCTAAGAGACACTTCTCATTATTCGCCGGGAATCGTGATAGTAAAGATAACTTGAATTGATAGTAGAAGAAAGTACTTAGATGGTTGGGTGAGGAACTAACTACTCGTCGGTTATTTTTTTTATTATTTTTATTTTTTATCAGTCTTTTATTTTCGTTTTAAGGCTTAAAGCACAAGACCTGCTACGGAACAAAAAGGATGTGCAGCATCAGCTATGACCCCAAAGACCCGGTGTGCTTCCAAACCCACAGTCCATCCGGTACCCCCCCTCTGCTAAAACCCCTCTGACCCTGCCCGACAGGAGCGGAAACCCGCATACAAGTCCGGTACTCTGGGTAGAAAACTACAGAAAGAAAACAGAGGCCTGAGCTCCGACAAGACCTCCACAGACAAGCAGAAAGTAAGAAACCAAACGACGGTGAGACCCTAACCGAGAAACCCAAAAGTGTACTACTGTCACAACCAACATACCCCACCAGCTTTCCACCCTCGGGGGGCCTGTCCCCTAAATGCCCCAGAGGTTGGTGAACGCCGAAGCGAAGCTGCGGGGAAGGGCTATAGATAGACTGTAGAAGGAACGACGCAATCGAAGAAACCCAGGGCCGTGTGGCGTAAGATGATGCAAACTAACCCTCCGGAACACAACGGAGATAATGATGTTGGCAGTAGGGTGCAAGCCGGACGAGGAGGAGCCGGCCACGGTGAGGCGGCCGACAGACGAGGGGGAGGCAGTAACCGAGCCACGGGACGAATGACCGAGAAAGGAGGACGGAGGGGTAGACCCAATCAAGAAGTGCGAGACCGACCAACCGAAACGAGATCACAGTTTTTCGACGATGCCGACCGTACCAGACAGAGTTCCCAGGAGAAAGTGCGATACCAGGAAGCAGAGCCACCGGGGCCACTACTTCACCGATAAACCGAAACTGCAGAAGGCCATTCACGAGAAAGAGGTTGCCGACCGTGTGCAAACGCTAAGCGAGGGCCACGAAGCGAAAGCGGGGAACGGGAGAGAGAGTAACCATGAACCCCCTAGACAAAGCCAGCCCGAGAGCAATGCCATCAGGAGGGGAACAGAGGGGAGAGGGGTGTGGACGCGTCACCCTCCTAGGCAACGAGGCCATCAGAAGAGGGGAGTGGGAGGTGGATGGAGTTGACCATGATTTCTCATGGTGTTGAGATTTGAATCGCCGGAGGTGGAGAGGAGATCGTTCGTGAACTAACTACTCGTCGGTCACTGCCCCCTTATATGGGCGTTTCTCCCATAACCCTAACCCTGGTGACTCATACCCCTGAGTCACACGACCTCATGACTCATAGCGAGTCATGTGCGAAATCCATCATCTGACTTCTAACAAGTCAACTGCGCAAGATACCTAAACCAATCATAATCCACTTAACAAATCATGTGCGCAACTCGCGTCACATGAGTGAAACCCATGTCTCGTAATGTGAGTCATGTGCGAAAGTTCATAAATCATATGACCACAATCGTAGTCATGTGAAAAACATCAACCAATAACATTATAACGATAACATCGAGAGTGCGATTCATGTGAAACAAATCACAAACCTATGACGCATAACCATGAGTCATGTGAAACCATATTCCTTGCTTAGTCAGGTTTGTGACATTAGCTCTCTTCTGCCCTAGCATCGGTCCCTCGATGCTCAATCCTCAAAATGCAACAACCTTTCTCCAATACGTTTGATATGCCTTTTCAAACGTCTGTTGTGGCTTTCTTCGTTCCTCTACGCCGACTTCATCATCCTCAACATGTTGCGTCCTACCTCGAGTGATCCGAGTTGATCCGTGATTGTTTTCTGCTGATTGCGGATCGTTTCGTCTTTGATTCTTATCATGTCCTCATGATGTGCGTTTCGTTGCATTAGGCCTTCGATTTGCCTATCCAGGCTGTCGGCTTCTTGAGCAGTTCCTTCTCTTTCCCTTCTCTCCTCCTCTTCTTTCTCGCCCCTCTCCCTCTCCAGCCGGGTCCTCACGGCTTATCTTCTATTCCTTGTCCCTTGGTCATTTCTGCTCAACGGTTCTTGAGCTCCCCCGGGTCTGGGATAATATTCCGCATTGATTTTGTTATTTTTATAGAACGTGCAATTGTCTTTAAAGCCCAAGTCCCAAGTATAGATTTCCGGGTGCGACCTTCGTTTTGGTCTGGTCGGAGGAGGAGGAGGAGGAGGAGGAGTTAGTGCCGATTCATACGGCATTGATTATGGTGTCATCAGGTCAACACTATGTCTTCGGGTCTGTTAGGGAACCAATTCCCTCTTTTCTTGCTGAAGTGGATCAAACATTCGTCGTCATAACAGCCCGTCCACGATAGGCTGAGATGCTTGTTTCGCTCCATGTTCCGCTTTGCTTTGAGCTGTTCTTCATTCATCTCCGATTCTGGTGGCCCCGAGTATGGGGGGCTAGTAGGCGGAAATCGGCCGAAGCTGCGATTGCCGTAATCGCCCCTCCCTTCTTCTGCCTTGAGTGGTGCGTCGGTCGGTTGTTGGGGCTCCACTTGTACCAATTCTTGGTTTTCCTGGGTAGCAGGAGTGGAATCTTTGAACTGCGAGCTCGGCATTTTCAAAGTTTTCTGCGGAATACCAGTTCTTGTCGTGTTCTGGTGAGTATCCCATCCACTTAGCTCGATATTGCAAGTTGTTTCGATGTAATCGAGAGTCGATCATTTCTTCGAGTTCGTATTCTTTTTCTCCTTCTATCTCAATAAACGCAGCAGGGTTTTGGATTTGTGAGGAGAATCTGTTGTCTTCGTATTGTTCGAGAAGTGACATGTGGAATGTGTCGTGTATCTTCATCGAAGGGGGCAGAGCCAGCTTATAAGCACTACTGCCAAGCTATGCCACTATCTCGCTTCCTAATGTGTCGTCTAATTCCCTCATATCTTCTCTCGATATTTTCCTTGTCTGCATCAGATGACTGATTGTTTCGTATTCCGGGTTGATCCAGTAATTTGCATAGAATGGTGTCGTTTTAATTGTTTCCTGATATCCGTTCTCGTATGCAAATTCCGCCAGTGCTAATGTCTTATACGAATCATCTTGTTGGTAATTGATGTATGCTCGGAGGTATTGTTCCAATATGGCATTGGGCCGTTCTGTTTGTCCGTCCGCTTGCGGGTGAAATGCCGTACTAAGTCGCCGTTCAATTTCCATTTTCATTGTGGTGTCCTGCAACAAGTCTGAAGTGAATAGTGTGCCTCGATGCGTGATCATATCTTGTGGGATTCCATGGAGTCGAACTATTTCTCGTAGAAATAGATTTGCAAACTGCCGCGCATCTAGGTCTTTTCGGCATGGTATAAAATGACTCATTTTGGTCACGCGATGGATGATGACCAAGATGGTGTCATAATCGTTCGTTACCGGTAGGTCCGTAATGAAGTCCATTGCTATCAACTTCCATTGTCGATCAGGTACCTCGTTTGGTTGTAATATTCCGTAGGGTGCATGTCGTACCACTTGCTTGGTTGACATGTGTCGCCATTTTTGACGTATCGTTTGATTGTTTCCCTCATATTTGGCCAATAATATTGGCGGCATATGAGCTCAGTAGTTTTTGCCGTTCCTCCATGTCCTGCCTGTGGAACATCGTGGTGGTTGTAGATAAGCGTGGTCCTGAGCCCTTCCTCATCTGGTATCCATATTTTTCCCTAATACTATAGGTATTTGTCTTTCCATTGACATAGCCCAAGTGCTACCCCTTTCATTTCCTTTTCTTTCTTGTCCAACGCATTCCTGATTTGTTGTATGTATTCGTCCTTCTGGCTTGGTGGTTGTTTCTTTCCTTCGTCCTTGTCCTGAAATTCCACTAGTTCTAATTCGTTGATTTCCTCACAATACTGTTCGTTCGGAAGTAGTATTTGAGGGGGGTTGATGAGCCTTGGATCCCCTGCCGTTGGTAGGTCTCCTGCTCTTCGGGTGAGTGCATCCCCTTGCCCATTCTCTTTTCCTGGTTGGTAATATATCTTGAAGTCGAACTGACGTATTCGTTGTGCCCATCGTTTTTGTCTGTCTTTGGGATTCTTCCAGGTCATGAACGTAACCAGGTTCTTGTGGTCCGTCATAACTCGTACTTGGTGTCGACATCCTTTGATGTATCCTCCATTCCTCCACGGCTTGTATGACTGCTAATAGTTCATTGTCGTGGACGTCGTAATTGATTTCGGCGTCCTTCATCCTCTTGGATCGAAACGCGACAGGTCTCCATCTCCCGTGTGGTCCTTGTTGTGATAGTATTCCCAAAGAGACATATTTCGATGCGTCTGTCTCGTTCATTGTTGGTCTGTCGGGGTCGGAATGGGCTAGGACCGGTGACGTGGTGAGCTTCCTTTGTAGTTCTTCGAATGATGCCTGTTCGACATCTCCTCATTCCCATTTGACGGCTTTCTCGGTAAGCCAGTATAGGGATTTGCTTGTCCTGCTGAATCCTTCTATGAAGTGTCGATAGAAGTTGCTAAAGCCGAGGAAACATTGTACTTCCTTAACCTTTGTTGGCGCTGTCTATTCCCATATTTCTTTTGTTTTGATTGGATCCGTCTTGATGCCGTCTTCGTTGATGATAAATCCAAGGTATTCTACTTCTTTCTTGTGGAATTCGCATTTGGAAGGTTTGACCTTCATTCCTGATTCGTATATGTCTGCCAAGATGTTGGCAACATCTTTTCGGTGTTGTTCCAAAGTGTCCGTGTATATTAGAACATCGTCCAAAAATACTATGCAGCAGATATCGATATACCTTGGAACCGTATAGTTCATCCATCTTTAGTATGCCGCAGGTACATTGGGTAGCCCAAAGGGCATTACCAAGTATTCGTATGTTCCCAATTTACTTGAGAAAGTCGTTTTCCATTAATCACCTCCCTGATTCTCACATTGTGGTAGGGGTCCTTGATATCGAGTTTCGTGAAGTATTTGGCCGTGTTGAGCCAATCCAAGTCCTTGCTGATGAGTGGCAGTGGATACCGGTCTTTTTTGGTGACTTCGTTAAGCCATTGGTAATCCACGCTGAGTCGAAGCTTTCCGTCTTTTTTCTTGACGAATAGTATGGGCGACGCTAAGTCTGTCCATACTTCTCGTATCCATCCTCTTCCTAGGTTCTGATTGATATATCGTCGTAATTCGTCCAGTCCGTCCGCTCATAGTGGATATCTCTTCTTTGTTGGGACTTTTCTCCGTCGTTTAGGTTGATTTCCAGGTAAACTCCTGGTCGTGGGGCGGTAGTCGGGTTTTTTCTTCTTTTTCAAATACATCCATTAGATAATGGTATTCTTCGGAACTATTTCTTCAGGTTCTTTCTGTTGGTTGCCTTTTTTGTTCCTAATAGCCAATTCCGTGCTGATGTTGACAGCTTCCAGTCTCATCGCATTTTCGATCCAGCTTCTTTTGATAATCCCGGTTGTTTCTCCTTTCCGATAGAAGTGGCCGAATGCCTTAGCCGAGATTTCGCTTATCTTGATCCTTGGTTTTGATGTACTAGCTGTCTGGCTAGTGTTTTCCTTGGTTCCCATGCTGCCGAATCCGTGGTCGCTTCTTGCGGTTTCGTCATGTGAAGCTACTTCGTATAGTTCTCCTTCGTTGATTTTTTCGATAATCAACGGTGCAATTCGATATCCCTTTCGTACCGTGTACTCGGTAGCTCCTTGGTTGACCATTACTACCTTCACTTCTCCCGTATAGTCGGCATCTATAACTCCAGCATTGGTGCTAAGTCTTTGCTTGACTGCGAGACCACTGCGTGGAGCTCTTCGTCTGCAAGTGTTGTGAGGTAGCCCAATGGCCATTCCAGTTCCGATGGTTACCTGCGCCTGGGCTGGTATGCTGATATTCGCAATTGCGTACAGGTCGCTTCCTGCTGCCTTAAACTATCCCTTCGTAGGCATTCTTGCTTCATTGGTCATTCGTTTGACCTTGACACGCTTGTCAATGCTGGCCTGAACCTCAGATAACTTGGTAATCAAGTTTTCTTCCAGGGCTTCCACTTCCGGTACAGCATACACAACAGGTGGGCTGTTCAAATACCATGTTGTACATTGTTCGCTGTTGAAAGTGATCTTCTTATCATTCCAATTGATAGTTGGATTATGTCTTCGTAACCATGGTATTCCCGAGATGACTTCATGGTTTTGCAAATTTGCCACTTGGAGAGTTGCTAATTCCCTATGGCTATTAATATCCATAGGTACATTCATAACATTGGTGACTGGCCCCATGCTGCTTGGCTTCCCATCCGGTAGGTAAATTTCTCTCGGTTTCTGAGCTCGTGTTGTCGGGATTCCGTGCTTCTCGCATATGCCCTGGTCAATAAAATCTTCTGTTGCTCAAGACTCGATCATTACGTTGATAGTGACTGCTTCCTTTTTGCCCTGAAGTCTGACCTTCACCATAATGTGATCGTTTTCGTTTTCGAGGGTTACCGTTTAGTTGAGTGCCGCGCAGTAGCTTGCAAAAATGATGGCTTTCCGTTCGGGTCTGTCCCTCATACCATCTCTTACTGTGGACTTTCTTCGTTTCCAGACCGTTCAGGTTCTCTCTTCACTTCCATTTCCCTGATCTTGGGTTTGGTTCCCCATGGTGGTCGTCGTTGACTTTGTCCGTTTCGTTGTTGACTATATAGTCTCGTCCGTCTCTTGCATTGTTGCAATCTTTTTCTCGCTGATTTGCCTTTCCGCATTTGAGGCATAGCTGCTCTCTGAGTCTTCTTCTGAATTCGTTGTTGGGTAGCCTCCATTTAGGCTGCCTTAGAATTGCGTCAAGGTCCATCGGTTCTCCCTTTTCGTAGTTGACAGCTGTCTTGAATGTGCCATCCTGATTTCTTGGTACTGCGATGGTACTGGTTTATGTGCTTTTTTGTTGTATACTGTTGACAAAGGTGATGCGAGTTTCCTTTCTGATGGCCCTGTTGGCAAGGTCTTCGACGTCGTCCGTTTCGTAATTGTCCTGTCCTCATGCGTCTTGTAGGGTACGGTTGATTCCTTTGAGGAATATTCGTGGCATTGACTGATCCTCATAATCAGCCTCGTCTGCTATTAACCGGAATTCGTTCCAGTAGTCGGTTATGTTTCACTTTCCCTGAACTATGCCCTCGATCTTGGTTCTGGCAGCATTCTGTAGGTCAACGTCGGCACACTGTCTCCTGAGTGCGTTGGTATATCGTCCCCCGGTTTCCCAGTTTGCTGTTTTCCTTCCTTCCGCGTATGGTGTAATCCATTTTGCTGCTGCTCCCCTTAATAGTGACTTTGCGTATGTCACTATTTCTCTGTCTATGGTAATACCTGTTGCCTGATAGTACAAATTGAATTGTGCTATGAATATTCGTAGTGCCACTCGTTCTCCTTTGAATTCGGGTGGTGGTTTGACTTTCAATCTCGGGTTTCTTTCGCCGCCTTGTGCGAATTGGATGATCTGCCTTAGTTGTTCTTCTGTGAATCTTGCCAGTTGTATGGCCGTCCACGGGCCGCCCGCTGGCGGATTGCTCGGCCCGCCGTGTGCGGCTAGTGTTGTTGCTGACATGGTGTTCCTTCTTGTGATGGCTGGTGATACTGTTCCTTCAGATCCTTCCTGGGATCTTGCTTCTGGTGATACTGGGCTTCCTGCCCTTGATGTTTCAATAGATTGTTGAAGTGCTTCGCCTAGAGTTTCTATGTCGAATACTGCTTCTGCTAGTGGGTCCTCGTATTGGTCTGACGTCTTGTCTGTTTGTTAGGTGCTGCGAAGAGACACAACCAAATGTAAAGATCCTTTCCTCCTGGCGATTCTTGCAGCAGGTAACAACTGCGAGATTCTCACGCACTACTTTGATAGCCGAACACACCTGCTCCTATCGTGTAGTCGAGAACTCGCTAAGAGACACTTCCCTTTATTGGCTGGGAATCGTGATAGTAAAGATAACTTGAATTGATAGTATAAGAAAGTACTTAGATGGTTGCGTGAGGAACTAACTACTCGTCGGTCACGGCCCGCTTATCAAGGCGTTCCTCCCACAACTCTAACCCTGGTGACTCATACCCCTGAGTCACACAACCTCATGACTCGTAGCGAGTCATGTGCGAAATCCATCAGCTGACTTCCAACATGTCAACTGCACAACATACCTAAACTAATCATAATCCAATTAAGAAATCATGTGCGCAACTCGCGTCACATGAGTGAAACCCATGACTCATAATGT
Source organism: Tuber microsphaerosporum (assembly GCA_003521225.1). Classification (NCBI taxonomy): domain Eukaryota; kingdom Fungi; phylum Ascomycota; class Pezizomycetes; order Pezizales; family Tuberaceae; genus Tuber; species Tuber microsphaerosporum. The sequence goes on along the minus strand of QOVD01000436.1, from coordinate 1,208 downwards.
TAGTCATGTGGCAAAGTTCATAAATCATATGACCACAATCGTAGTCATGTGAAAAACATCAACCAATAACATTATAACGATGACATCGCGAGTGCGAGTCATGTGAAACAAATCACAAACCTATGATGCATAACCATGCGTCATGTGAAACCATATTCCTTGCTTAGTCAGGTTTATGACACACATCTGGATCCGGATCCGTTCGTCCACTGCCCCTACTACGACACGAGATTACGCAAGATGTTCGGCAACCCCAAACTCTACGCAAAAAGCCTTCCCTAACTCATGGGAGGCAGCGCAATCCCGCGCCGGGGGTACAATCTCACCCTATTTGCGGATGCCACCCTCCACCCGGATTACAAATCCAGACCTACCCGCTCCTACACTCAGGTTGCCACAGGCGCTGCACCTGGAGCCAGGTCGAAGAAACCCCCCGGCACCCCAGCCAAAGATGTTGCGAGTAAGGACGTCTCCGCAAATAAGAAGGCCCCCCCCCCCTCCCAAACGCCCAACAACGCTTCTATGCCCCCCGCTCCACTCCAGGCCCTTTCGCACAAGCCCCTGACATCGCTGCCTCCCTCCCAGATATCATCGCCTCCGCCCTTACCCAATCCACCTGCCTCCTCCCCCAAGGCTTCACCGCCTAAGTCAACCAAAGAGGGGCCGTCTCCCTCACCATCATTGACCCCCAGACCCCTGATGCCTTCTATGCCCCCTACTTTGATTCCCTCACCAGGACCCTCAACCAAAGCTTCCCCTCCGACAGGAACCCCTGGCTCCCCTTCTGCCTCACCCCCACAGCCGTACAGCTGGCCATTCATTCCCTACTAATACCACACCTTCCAAAAGAGGATGGTGACCTCTACTCCAGCCTCAAGACCTCCATTTTGAACCCGAAAGAGATCCCGATTCTCTCGGCCAGGTACCTTAAGCAGGACCGAGATATTAGAGTATCCAAACTAGCGACCTCGGTTATTGTCACCGTGGAGCCCGACCACGTCAAGAGCATGTTCGAAGGCGTCACCCTCTACTCCTACCGTCGCAAAGTCGAGAGAGCCTACTCGGCCAACCGCTTCACCCAATGCGGGAACTGCTGGCGCTTCGGACACATCTCCCAACGCTGCCCTCAGGACCACCCCACCTGCCCCTTGTGCGCCCTCCACCACACCCGCTCTTCTCATAGGTGTCAAAACCCCACTTGTCCAAAG
>QOVD01000435.1:0-32415 GCA_003521225.1 Tuber microsphaerosporum | reverse complement strand
CCACGAGAGCGGTGTTTGGCCACCATTGTCTGGCATATTGGGGTCGATGTCTTCCCGTCCCAACAGTAGCTTCACTACTCCATCACATCCATTCCTGGCAGCCCACGAGAGCGGTATTGAGCCGCTACTGCTTGGCGTATTGGGGTTGACGTCTTCCCGTTCTAACAGTAGCCTTACTACTCCATCATGTCCCTTATTGGCAGCCCGCGAGAGCGGTGTTGAGCCATGATTGTCTTGCATATTGGGGTTGACGTCTTCCAGTCCCAGCAGTAGCTTCACTACTTCATTACGCCCATTCTCGGCAGCCCACGAGAGCGGTGTTTGGCCATGATTGTCTTGCATATCGGGGTTGACGTCCTCCCGTCCCAACAGTAGCTTCACTACTCCATCACGTCCATTCTCGGCAGCCCACAAGAGCGGTGTTCGGCCACGATCGTCCGGCATATTAGGGTTGACGTCTTCCCGTCCCAACAGTAGCTTCACCACTCCAGAATGCCCCATCATGGAGGCCAGCGAGAGTGGTGTCTGGCCGGTTTTGCTGCGTGGGTTGGGGTTGATATATTTCCGTCCTAATAGCAGCCCCACAACTCTCTCATAGCCGCCTTCCGCAGCTGACAAGAGTACTGTTTGCCCATTTTTGTCCGATCTATTGATGTTGACATCTTCTCGCTCGACTAGTAGTTTCACTATTCCCTCATGCCAAATCCTGGAAGCGTACAAGAGAGGTGTACGACCGTACCCGTCGGCCATATCGGGTTTGACGTCTTTTCTTCCCAATAGTAGCTTCACCACCCCTTCGTGTCCCACCTCAGTAGCCAACAATATTGCCGTTTGACCGTATTTATCCGGCCGGTTGGGGTCGACATATCTCCTTCCCCGGACCATATTCATCACTTGGGGCGTCTTACCCCACCAACCATCTGTGCCATCAGGCTTGGCAGATGCCCGGCTAAGAAGTAGCCTCACAATTCCTTCATGCCCCTTCTCAGCAGCCCATACTAGCGCTGTTCGACGAAAGTATGCATCTGGCTTGTCGGGGTTGACCGTTTGCTGCTCCAAAAGTAATCTTGCAACCCCCACTTGTCCACAGATAGTAGCCCATATGAGCGGTATGATACCCAGAAAATCCCTTTTGTTGAGATCAGCATTTGGCTGGCCCATGAAACGAGTTGCCAGTTCGACAAGGCCGAAAACTGATGCGCAATGCAGTCCGGTAAATCCAATTAGAGGGCCATGGGTGGGGATATCACCACTATATCGACCGGTCATCGATATGAGATCCACTAGCAGTAACTTGGTAGATATGTGACTTTCAATTTGACTGAAAAGCATGAGCGCAAGTGATACCACCTCTGTTGAGGCCTGTCTCCTGGCGTGAGTCCCCCAATACAAAGAAGAGTATTTGAGGAAGGGAGTTGGCTGAGGGGTAGTGGGGGATATGGGTGAAATTTCCTTAAAGGTCAGAAAGTTGAGGTATGTTAGGCAGGTTTCGGCCATTATCGAGTGAGTGGCACCAAAAAGGTCGGGGCAGGTGTAGAGGTACTCCTGTAGAGTAAAGTGGATCAAGCGAACTGTTGAAGCCTCCCTATCAACGACGACGAGCCCTAAGCAACAGCTCAATAATGTCTCCACAGAAGGAATCCTTTCAGCATCGAAATTTGTAGATCCTATCTCAACCGCTAGAGCGTGGAGAAGTTCATCGAGTTGTAATATCCTCTCCGAATGCGAGATCCACATCAGAGTTCTCATCCCGAGCCTTGTTTTCTCCCCGCCCTGCTCCTGTATCCGTTCGAGGGTTGCGCCGTACACATCCTTCAGATCCAAGCCCCGCGTGATTGCCTTTAGCTTTTGCCGCCTACCATAGGCCGTTGTTTCCCCAAGGATAGCGTCCATGGTTAGGGAAATTAGTAGAAACCTAGATTTGTCTGTTAGCGAAAAATTAAAAGGGATATTTCAATCATATTGCACTTACGTTTCGGAAATATTCTTAGCAATGCTTGCAATGATTTCGATCTCCAGACCAGGGCTCATCGCGTCTCGACACCTATCCCTACTCAATCTCATCCGGATATATCCCACGATGTCATCATTGCTATGTTTTACTGATAAAACTGCTGCCCTGGCGCCAAGATACCTTTCCATCTCGTCCCGGATGTGGGGTCTTGCGGTTAGAAATATACGTGCGTTTGCAGACCTCTCGAGGATTTGTCTCAACGAATCTAGCACCTCAGGTTGATGTCTTTCCACACATTCGTCTAGTGCATCAACACATATAAATGTCCGCTGTAATGATGTGACAGTCTGCAGCATCTTCACAATTTCCGACACTCGTAGCCCCCTTCCACCAATCACCTTTTTGTGATCTTGAAAGATCTCTCTTATTTCGTCCGGGATCGTTTCTAATCCGCCGACAATCTGTTTCAGTAGCGAACGGAGTATATTTGTCGGAGACTGCTCCTCCCGCGCCGCGAAATCAACGTAGAAACATGCGACAGCGAGATTTTGCTTTTTGGCCTTATCGCATAACCTATCTACCACGAGTGAACTGGCATCGCCGCTTATCAGCACCGCCATCTTCTAGTCTTTCTTCGAGGATTGTTTCTCACCTAAAATAGGTCTTACCGACCGCCGGATCGCCGTAGCAAAATAATGTTGCATGCTCACCCTCATTGCACCACCTTTGAAATTCTTCGGTTTGTAGCAGCCATTCTCCGACGTTGTCGTCACGGCGGGTTCGAAGGTCTTGGTGCCGGATGCGGGGCTCAAGTGGGGACAACCATGCTAGAATCTCAGACCTCTCGTCTGTCGCAGTGTTCACGTTCCACACAATGCCATTATTGAATAAATTAGTGTTAAATGAATTAGTGTTGTTGAATGAATGGGTGTTATGCGAGTAGTGAGTGTTGTTGTGGGAGTTTGTAGTATAATTAATCTGTGAGTCCGACATTTTCTCTCTAACCACAACTGTGTAGGGAGATGGATCGTTGAGCTGATGCTGGGTTCCGTTGATGGGGATTGCGCGGGCAGATGGAAAGCGGGGTCATCATGAACTTAATGCTGGCATTAGGTCATGTGAGTGAACACCAGGACTTATTAATCCACCTGTGCTTTGTGTAGCCGATACTTGGCTGTGGATAAGCGCCACAGATCTCAAAGATCCTCGCCTATTACCATTTCCTGGCTGCAGTACTTCTACGGGTTTGCCGGAGTGCGATATGGGTTTCACACCTATGATACCAATGTTTACTTGGCACTCGACCTCCATTCATAGCGACAATAAAACCGCCATTAACATCCTCTCCCCTTTGGAATTACTGCAGAGCCTTACCGGTAACTTACTGCCAGCAGTCATTTTTATGTATCATACCATCGCCATTGTTGCGCTATAACTCCAGGCCCCAAATACCGGTGTATGTTGGGGGATCAGGGGGGGGGGTTACTGGGCAAGCTGATAGAGGTTTCTCGGGGGTAAGAGGGTAGTATAGGTGCTTGGCGATTGGTGGTTGCTCTTAGGAGCTTCCGGAGAATCCGGAGAACTGGGAATTGCCTTGGGTGCTCTCCCTTTATTCTGCCATATTTCTGAGGACGGAAACCGCTAGGACACTAGAAGGCGGTTTGGAAATAGAACATGAAGGAGATCTCGTAGATATCCCTAAGTAGATTTATTGGCTGTGTGATATGCGCGATTGCTTTTCTCTCGCACTACCTACTAAGTTCCTATCTGTTTCTCACAGCCATCCAATATTGACAGTAATATAAGCACTGATGAAACTCTTGCCGCGAACAATCGTCATTTAGTCCATGAGATCATTTGGATCTGAGCTTAAGGGCTCAATGAACTATACTAAATTTATATCAGCAGAGGAGTAATATTAAGCTTTTTGAACAAAGATAAATGGACTGCCCCTAGCCGAGCCGAGGCCAAAAAATTATGCATGAATGGAAGAGAAGGGAAGACGGACTTGGGAAAGGGATGGCCGAGGAGAGAGTGAGAAACGAGGTCGCTGTGGAGAAGGATCTGATAGAGAGGGGATTCATGGGACTGGGGTGGAGAGAAGGGGATGATGAGAATCAGGAGGATTTAGGAGAGGATGGGAAGAACAAGAAAGGCAGGAATGAGGAGAATGAAGAGCGGGATGAAAATGGAACGGATAAGGAGAAAGATGATAATTCGGAGCAAGATGAGAGCGAGGAAATAGGGGAAAATGGAGAGGGATAGGTCAAAGGGTGTAACGAAATAATTGAGGGGGGATAGTTAGGAAGAATGCAAAGGTGCTATAATAATTAGTGTTCGTTACTGGGCTCCGGAGGCCCGGTAACGAACACTAGTAATAATATTGGGAAGAAGGAAAGCCACGAAGAGAGGTTGACAGTAGCCAAGGGAATTTTTCAATTGTGTACCGGGGAATAAAGGAGAAGGCGGAGGAGAAGAAAGAGGTGGAAGGATGAATGGAATTACCCTCGTTAGCCGTCAATGGTAACAAATGCTTGAACCGAGTATTACGAACTATAGTTGTTGGTCACAGTGGGTAGTTCACGATTTGGAACGTGACCATCAGGTTAGAATAGGTATTAATTTTATATTGGTCTATTTGTGTGAGTCAGCGTACTTTGTTGGCAGTCGAGTGCTATTGTGTACTGGTTAAGTTACCTTACACATATATTTAAATATCCAGGGAGGCAATCACATTTCTAACACAAATAATACTGCAATGAACTAGAGGGAGAAATTGGGTAACAAGAGTGAACCTGGGAGGTCTATGCCGATGGATTCTGCTCTTTCTTAAAGAAAGCCCAGTAGACTGCCCTGCTGGGGGGGGTACATATCCATGCGGAACCACAGAATCGCTTTTGAACCCTCTACAAACTAGCTTCCCCCGCGGGGGCGTTTTTTTAGCTTTGGGGAGTCGTTCTTGAACCAACTGCCCCCCCCCTGATGCCATTAGTTTTAACTTCCTGTCCGGCAACAGTCCGGGCATGGGTTAGATTATAATAGGGCAAAACCAAGTTATTGGCTTGGTGTTTCTCATGTATGTGTTCTGAATTATTTTGTTTGAACCGAGGATGGGATTGGGCGCGTTGCCGAGTCATGAGTGGTCACTCAGGGTGGATCATTGTGGGTGAAGGTGGAGGCTGGGAATTGGTGAGCAATGCAGTGGGTGGTGTGTTTGGTTTGGAGATCTGCTGTTTGCGCACGTATAGACACTTGCTCGCGAAGCCCGGAGTGAAAACAAGACGGATGTGAGGCGGCAAAGCAAACTTGGATCAATAAAGAACTTAGGAGTGAAAGGTGACAAGAAACAAACTAAATAGGACTACATAATATCATAGGTGGGGATGTAGAGTCTAGCGCCATCACCGGAGTGCTAAGCGGATAACAGGGATTTCTGTAGGTTCTAGAGTGAGTAATTGTTGAACCGACATGAGGATAGGTGAAAGGGTGAAGAAGGTTAAATGGCATAGAAGGGGTAAGTAATACCTTATGTACGGGATTATCATAAATAAACATTGTAGCTGAAGTGCTGTGTTGGTGTCTGGTTGACCCTATTCTGGGAAAGAACCTAAAGGTTTGGCCATCTTTCCGTTATCCACTTAGTCTCGGTAAATATCAAGAGGTTGTGGTTTAAACGACATATCTCTATAACTGTGGATATGATGAAGGAATTTTCAGAGTAAGTTACTATTGTACATAGATTGCTGGTAGGGAGAGAGGAGTAATATGGGAAAAATGAAAAAAGGACGAAAGCTAAAATGTATGGGTGGGAGATAGTGATTAATCTAAAACCTAACTTCCAAATTGTTATACAAAAGGAAGGAAATGGAGACTAAAAGGTGGGGTAGAGATTCCTATTATAACAACAACGACAGTACATCTAGATCCGATGCCGAACTGTACTTGGGTGGAATCAGGGATTGGCAAGGAAAGGAAAAAGAGGTAAAAGGAAGAGAGTAGTGTCCACGAGACTGATGTAAGCTCCCAGGAGAGAGGTGACAGTGGTCTGGAGGGAGGGTGGTGGCCGGTATATATGAGCATGTCAATGGGGATGTGGAGAAAGCGGGGTTCCTGAGGATTGCAGAAAGATTCTGTGTTGCCGGGTCAAGACATGTTAGGGTTAGCTGATTTGCGCTCTCGCAGTAGCTTAACTACTTGCTTGTGTCGGTTCCAAGAAGCGCACGAGAGCGGTGTTCGGCCCTGATTGTCTGGCATATTGGAGTTGACATCTCTCCGGCCCAACAGTAACTTTACTACTCCATCACACCCATTCTTGGCAGCCCACGAGAGCGGTGTTCGGCCACAATTGTCTGGCATATTGGAGTTGACGTCTTCCCGTCCCAACAGTAACTTTACTACTCCATCACGCCCATTCTTGGCAGCCCACAAGAGCGGTGTTCGGCCATGATTGTCTCGCATATTGGAGTTGACATCTTCCTGGCCCAACAGTAACTTCACTACTCCATCATGCCCATTTTTGGCAGCCCACGAGAGCGGTGTTTGGCCACGATTATCTAGCATATTAGGGTTGACGTCTTCCCGCCCCAATAGTAGCTTCACTACTCCATCACGCCCTCTCTCGGCGGCCCAAGAGGGCGGTGTTTGGCCACTATCGTTAGGCATATCGGGGTTAACGTCTTCCAGTCCCAACAGTAGCTTCACTACTATGTCATGCCCATTCTTGGCAGCCCGCAAGAGCGGTGTTCGGCCATGATTGTCAGGCATATTGGAGTTGACATCTCCCCGGCCCAACAGTAACCTAACTACTCCATCACGCCCATTCTTGGCAGCCCACGAGAGCGGTGTTTGGCCACGATGGTTTGGCGTATTGGGATTGGCGTCTTCCCGTCCCAATAGCAGCCTCATTACACCATCACGTCCATTCTCGGCAGCCCACGAGAGCGGTGTTCGGCCACCATTGTCTGGAATATTGGGCTTGACGTCTTCCTGCCCCAACAGTAGCTTCACTACCCCATCACGTCCATTCCGGGCAGCCCACGAGAGCGGCGTTGAGCCGTCATTGTCTGGCATATTGGGGTTGGCGTCTTCCCGTCCTAATAGTAGCTTCACTGCTCCGTCATGCCCATTCCCGGCAGCCCGCAAGAGCGGTGTTCGGCCATGATTGTCTGGCATATTGGAGTTGAAATCTCCCCGACCCAACAGTAACTTTACTACTCCATCACGCCCATTCTTGGCAGCCCACGAGAGCGGTGTTTGGCCACCATTGTCTGGCATATTGGGGTTGACGTCTCCCCGTCCCAACAGTAGCTTCACTACTCCATCATGTCCCTTCTCGGAAGCCAGCGAGAGTAGTGTTTGGTTGGTTTCGCTGAACGTATTGGGGTTGACATCATTCTGCCCCAATAGTAGCCCGACCACCCCTACAGACCCACTTTGAATAGCTGACAAAAGTATTGTTTGCCCATTTTTGTCCGACTTATGGATGTTGACATCTTTCCGTTGGACTAGTAGCTTCACTATTGCCTCATGTCTGAAACTAAAAGCGCATAGGAGAGGTGTACGGCCGTATCCGTCTGCCATATCGGGGTTGACGTCCTTCCTTCCCAGCAGTAGCTTTACTACTCCCTCGTGCCCCCCCTCAGCAGCCAACCATATTGCTGTTTGACCGTATTTGTCTGGCCGGTTGGGGTCGACATATCTCTTTCCCCGGACCATATTAATCACTTGGGGCGTCTTACCCCATCAGCCATCAGTGCCATCGGGCTTGGAAGTTGTCCGACCAAGGAGCAGCCTCACAATTCCTTCATGTCCCTTCTTAGAAGCCCATACTAGCGCTGTTCGACGAAAGTATCCATCTGGCTTGTCGGGGTTGACGGTTTGCTGCCCCAAAAGTAACTTTGCAACCCCCACTTGTCCACAGATAGTAGCCCATATGAGCGGTGTGATATCCAGAAAATCCCTTTTGTTGAGATCGGCATTTGGCTGGCCCATGAGGTGAGTTGCCAGTTCGACAAGGCCGAAAACTGATGCGCAATGCAGTCCGGTAAATCCAATCAGGGGACCGTGGGCGGGGATATCACCACTATATCGATCGGTCATCGATATGAGATCCGCTAGCAGTAACTTGGTAGATATATGACTTTCAATTTGACTAAAAAGCATGAGCGCAAGTGATACCACCTGTGCTAAAGCCTTTCTCCTAGCATGAGCCCCCCAGTACAAAGAAGAGTATTTGAGGAAGGGAGTGGGCTGAGGGGCAGTGGGGGATATGGGTGAAATTTCTTTAACGGTCCGAGAGTTGAGGTATGTTAGGCAGGTTTCGGCCATTATCGAGTGAGTGGCACCAAAAAGGTCGGGGCGGGTGCAGAGGTACTCCTGTAGAGTAAGGTGGATCAAGCGAACTGTCGAAGCCTCCCTATCAACGACGACGAGCCCTAAGCAACAGCTCAATAATGTCTCCACAGAAGGAATCCTTTCAACATCGAGATTCGTAGATCCTATCTCGACCGCTAGAGCGTGGAGAAGTTCATCGAGTTGTAATATCCTCTCCGAATGCGAGATCCACATCAAGGCAGCCATCCCGAGCCTTGCTTTCTCCCCACCTTGCTCCTGTATCCGTTCAAGGGTTGCGCCGTACATATCCTTCAGATCCAAGCCCTGTTTGATTGCCTTTAGCTTTTGCCGCCTATCATAGACTGTAGTTTCCCCGAGGTTAGGGAAATCAGTAGAAACCTAGATTTGTCTGTTAGCGAAGAATTGAAAGCAATATTTCAATCTTGTTGCACTTACGTTTCGGGAATATTCTTCGCAATGCTTGCAATGATTTCGGCCTCCAGACCAGGGCTCGTCGCGTCTTAACACCTGGCCTTACTCAATCTCATCCGGATATATCCCACCATGTCATCATTGCTGGGTTTGACGGATAAAATTGCCGCTTTCGCGCCAAGATACCTCTTCATCTCGCCTCGGATGTGCCGTCTCGCGGTTAGGAGTATTCGGATGTTTGCGGACTTCTCGAGGATTTGTCTTAACGAATCTAGGATTTCAGGTTGATGTCTTTTCACACATTAGTCTAGGGCATCAACACAAATAAATGTCGGCCGTCACAATGTGACAGTCTGCAGCATCCTCACAATTTCAGGCACTTGTAACCCTCTTCCGCCGATTACTTTTTTGTGATCTTGAAAACTCTCTCTTATCTCGTCCGGAATCCTTTCTATTTTACCGAAAATCTGTTTTAGCAGCGAACTGAACATGTTTGTGGGAGACTGTTCCTCCCTGGCGGCGAAATCGACATAGAAACATGCGACAGCTATATCTTTCTCCTTGGCTTTATCTCATAACCTATCTACCACGAGTGAACTAGCGTCGCTGCTTATTAGCACCGCAGTATTTCCTTGGGGATTGTCTCCTACCTGAAATAGGTCTTGCCGACTGCCAGATCGCCGTAGCAAAATAATGTCGCATGCTCTGATCCATCTTGGTCAACGCTATTGCGCCACCTTTGAAATTCGTCGGTCTGCAGCAGCCATCCTCCGATGTTGTCGGCACGGCGGGTTCGGAGGTCTTGATGTCGGATGCGGGGCTCGAGTGGATACAGCCATGCTAGAATTTCAGACCTCTCGTCTGCCGCACCAATGCTCACATGGCACGAAATGGGGTTGAAGGAATTTGTGCTGTTGCTGAAGGAATTTGTTATGGGAGTAGTGTGTGCTATTGTGGAAGTTTGCAGTATAGTTGATCGGTGAATCGGACATTTTCTCTCTAGCTGCAGCGGGGTAGGGGGATGAATTGTTGAGCTACTGGCTTCCGTTGATAGAAATTGAGCGGGCAGACGGAAAGCGGGTCATCATAATACCGGTACTATTGCATTGAGCCTTGCGAATGAACACCCAGCCTTATTCATCCAGGATAGGCGCCACAGATCTCCAAGATCCAAGACCAATGCCGGTACCGGTACTATTTCTTGCTCCCAGTACTTACATTTGTGCGAGCTCGCTGAAATTCAATACCGGTATACCTCAGGGCAATGAGCAAAATGGTGAGCGAAGCACAGTCAACAAATTTTTGAGCATGGTACTGCTTGGGATGAGAATAAGCGTCCGGAGCTGGTGACTGACGCCTGGGCTGGTAAAGGTAGACCCATCACCTAAATGAAACGTGCAAAGCATTTCTAGTGGGCGTGTTAGGACCTCCATTGCTACCAGGAACTTTGTCATTTTTTTAGTATCTGTAGGGTCGTTTTTCTGTTGTTGAGTTAGCATGGTGGTTGCCGGATGCTGGTTCTGGAGATTTAATCTCACTCCAAATAAAATACCCGAGTATTGTTCCGGAAGCTATACTCTGTACTAACTTTCTGACGAAAAATGTGACGATTTTGTATGTAACGCCGGGTGTAACACCTCTAAAATGGCTTACCCTAGCCCTTTAAACTTTGTCAGCATATTGTTGGAATATGCGGATATCATACTGTAACCATCCAAGTATCGTGGAGCCCACGATGCTCGGAAGGTGAGCTAGTGGACTAGCGTTAAGAGGTTTGTGGGACTCCGGATACAGACAATCACATAGGAGTACTCGTGTATACAGCAACACCCCTAAGTGCTCTAGTTAATTAAGCAATTCTTTTATCCCTATTCCTCTATTACTTGTCGATATCTATCCTAGATTTTCAACACATATGAGATACTCAATGATAATTGAAACCATCTGCTGAGTATCTTGGATTTTGAATATTTTTGAGTAGTGGATAATCGTTCTAAGTCACCTTTTTTTTTAGGTAGGGAATGGCATTGTTGCGCAGTCTTATTCACTTGTGTTCATTGAGAGCTTTGTATCATACAGGATCTCCTTTGGTGGTGGGAGTCATTTCCCTGACAAAAAAATACCTCTCCTGCGTGAACACCATCAGGCGTTACCGGCAACTGCCATGGGTAGTTACTTTTACCATGTGCTCTATTGCGCAACCCTTAATACGGTAGGTATGATATTTGTTTGAGGCTGCTGGGCGGTTTCATGGAGGTTATGGGGTAGCGGAAGTGATTGGCGATTGCTATTCAGAGTTGAGGGCTAATCCAGAAGGATGCGGAAGTCGAGAAATTGAGCTCGCAGCTAGCCTTAACTTAAATTACTCGTACAGATTCCGGGCTGAACCTTTTGGGCCGCTTGCATTCACGTTGCCCGATCTCGCTCTTTCTCGTTCTAGGAAAACGTCACTGACTCTGCAGGACCCCGGTATCTTGACTTTGGTCTACGGACAGTTCCACTCGCTATTAGTCTACCCGGAGAGCTCTCACTGCCTGCATGCGCCCCGCTGTGAGGCAGCTTAAAGTTACCCAAATGGCGGTACTCGAGTCCTGGATTGACATTGCGAGAAGCAGTATAATACGGTAATCTTGCATCGCCTAGGGGGTCCGCTCCGGGCGAGACCCCCACAATCTAGAACCGAGGGCCAGAAACCTGAAAGATGGGGCAGCTCACGTGATACACTCAGCCGGAAGGCTTATCAGATGTATAAATAACTCGTGCCACTCTCATAAGGCACTTTCGGAGCCGCAGAATCCCCATCCACCCTACTTGTCGATCTCGTTGACCCTGCAACAACTCGCCACCTAACTCATTTCTAGCGATCATAGATTAATGACCTAATGCTGGCTACAAGTATTGAAAACCGGCTTTCCGGTCAATGAAGCTTCGCCGCCCGAGTTCCGCAAACAACACTGAATTGTATTCCCCCTCTCTCTAATCCCTAAATCACCTCAACGTCTCCACCGAAAATAACTTGCAAAAGAAAACCAATGTAGAAGAAAACCCCAGCTGTGGTCACACTGCGATCCTTTGTTCTTCCGTCTCCCATTCGGAAAAAAGAAAAGAAAAGAACAAGGAGAAAGAGCCTCTTCATATCAACCACGGCCTCAGCCGGGTACCGATCCCTCACGGCCAAGCCAGCAACAAAGCAATCATAACATGCCATCAATTTCCACCTCTATGCCACCAAACTTCATATTTTCCAGCGAAACAATTCTTCTTCATGAACTATCATCCGTATTATTTGAAAATCAAAATCATGTAGCCAAAACTAAACTAACCAACCCAAGCAAAATTTCATCCCTCACTGTATTGAGTTTTTGCTTTCTCTATTGAACCTGCCACTCATATTTTACGGAGGTCTCAGAGCAGTAGTGGTTGGGGTTAAGGCATGATACGATTAGCAATTCAGTTATCATAGCGGGGGTGGGTAATCGTTTGTCATGGAGCTAAACGAGGTTTAGGGTGGTCGAGGGATTTGCGGCTCCGCTGTCGGGTAGAAGCGGATCACTTTGGACGATGCGGATTTTATTTAAATCCCCACCGCCCGCCTTTTATTTTTTTCGAGGATGAACCAAATATACTAGCCATCAATAATATCTACAATTCTTCCGAATTCCCTTTTCCTAGTGCCCGAGCTAATATACTAATCAATTATGAGCTCAATTAGCCCAGGTATTGCACAAATAGTCGCTAAAAGGACCGAGGGGGAGATGGGCAATTCGCTAAATTCTAAAGTTAGCGAATGCCTCTGGGTTATCCACCATAAACACTCTGTGAGCTCTTAGCCAGCCTTACATATACAGGCACACAAGTTGGTAGAATAACTGTGACATGTTAAGGTGCCGGGCATGGGAAATGGACCTTCGCCACGACCACATCAAGCAACGAACCGGCCCTGACTACAAGGAAGTTTTCAGAGAAAAATAGAACTACTTAAAATTGACCCTTCTTTAATTCTAAGGATCCCATGTTTTGTTTTTTCATAAAGTGAGTATTGGTTGAGGGCGATGGATGGGCATGGTGAGAAAAGTGCAGACGCATTCAAATTTATGCGCCACTTTTTTGTATGGATTACTAAGCGAAAAGAAAGCAAGCAGCTGGGCTGGTTTTTGGTGTCCAGCACAGTAGGTTCAGCAAAAAAGACATTCTTAAGGCCGCTGCCCCGTAGAGTATTGGGGGATCCTAGTACCCGAAGCCTGCGAGATCGGGTTCACCGCCCTAAGCATTGCCTGGGGGGAGGCGGAAGTGATGAGCCCTGTTGTCTCCGGCTTTTGGTTCATACTCTATACGCATGGTATAATAACTTACCAGTACCGTATGCGAATAGGCAAATTTACTCTGTGAGTACCAAGGCGTTGATTTAATAGCAGTGAGTCACTTATGGTGAGGGAAAGTGAGACGTGGTTGATGTTGTGAACAGGGGTGATGAACTCACCCTTCTTGCCTGGTTTCGCTGTGTCGTTGCTTTTGTTGACAGCTGAGATATGGCGGTAGTGTTTATAGCCTTTGTGCTATCGGTATCGGTATATATGGTAGGATACGACCTTAAATTCCGAAAGAAGCTAGATACTCTTACAAAATACAAGGTTGATACAGTATATAGTGCCGGTGGTACAGTACGCTCCGGAGTTTGAGGTAGGCAGGATACATGAAATGAGGTCGAATAAAGTTACTTTAGAAGGCGTACGGATTAGTCGAGCGAAATTGGAACATGATGTGCAAGTGCTAGGGGATGGTGGCTTGGACATTTCGGCATATCATGGCCCAGTGTTCAGCTTTAGCTGAGTCTAAGAAAGGGGAAACCCGAGGGCCGTTTAGTGTGAGGAGTGAACTCAAGAGTTCAGGCCGTTCTTCGGGTGCGGACGGGATGGACGGACCTCTTGGCGTCCGCTCGGATAACTATAGGTACCCTTCGGGAGAGAAGAGGAGGATGGAGGTGTGATATTACCAGTGTTCGCAAGCGGCCAGTCCGGCCAGGCTTTGGGTCGACCTGGGCCGGACTGTGGGCCGCAGTCCGGCTTCTGAAGCTCATCTGACCGGGCCGGGCTGCAGATATCTGCAGGCTTTCGAGTGATAAGATGTGATTATGATAAGATCTGATTACGATAAGGTCTGAGGGTTTTGGTTTGAGAAACATGGGAAGGGTCAACAAAAACGGGGGTTCAGCAAGCAGACCAGATAAAATCACTGTTGGAATTAACTCTTACAGTTGGGGGGCTTTGGTGCTACTTGGTATTCGTAGCCTATGGATATATCTTTTTATCGTTCAGAGAAAGTTTTCGGATATGCGCTCGGGATCGATCGAGGATCAGAAGGAATAAAGAGGCTATGGAAAGCGGAAGGTGTTTGTAATGTTTGTCCTTCTATTGTTAGAATGAGGGTCTGGGGAAGAGAAAGGGTAACGTTCGTAAGCTTGAAACAAAGGGACATGTGTCTCGATCTCTGGAAGGATAGGAGGAAAACTTGTGGTTTATCTATACTCCTGTCTCTAGCATAGGCTAGTTTAGTTGAGTTAGCAGGGTATTATGAGTCCTGAGCAGGAGAGCAAGTATCGGAATGAGAAGAAGTCACTCTGCTAAGTTGTGAGATGGTAATTGTGCTTTACTCTTCGCGTTTCATTTCGTTTCGCACGTGTTGCTTCGTCGTTGGGTAGTCTTTGTTAGCAACCTACTAAGTCACTTTCACTAGTTATGAAACGAGTGATAAGGGAAAAGGAGGATATGAACGATAGCGTCAATTATCTTCGGGTATCTTCAGGTATCTGCTGCATCTTCAGATATCTGCAGGCATCTTCGGATATCTGTAGGCATCTTCATATATCTGTAGGCATCTTCGGATATCTGTAGGCATCTTCAGATATCTGCAGGCATCTTCAGATTTCTGACAGTATCTTCAAATATCTGCAGATATCGCCCACACATTAACAAAATATTGACTAGTTGCATGGAATATACCGAAAGCCTACCGGCCCTGCCAGGCACCCATGAAGCCTGGCCTACGAAGCCCAGGTCTGTCTCACTCTGGCCTGGCCGGACTGAAAGCCGGCCGGCTATCTGCAGGCCGACCTGCCCGCTTGCGAACACTGGGTCAAAGGGTGTAACGAAATAATTGAGGAGGGGGGTTGTTAGGAAGAACGTAAAGGTAATAATTAGTGTTCGTTACGGGGCGGGGCGGGAATGGGGCCGGGGCCTGTAACGAACACTACAATAGTAATAATATCCGGGAGAAGGGAAACCACGAAGAGGGGCTGATAGGAGGGAAGGGAATTTTTTAATTGTGTACCGGGGAATAAAGGAGGAATGGAATTGCCCCTGTTAGCCGTGCATGGAAACAAATGTTTGAACTAAGTATTATGAACAAAAGTTATTGGTTACAGTGGGTAGTTGATCACGATCTGGGACGTGATCGTCAGGTTAGAATAGGGATTAAAGTATTAATTTTATATTGGTCTGCTTGTGTGAGTCAGCGTACTTTGTTGGCAGTGGAGCGCTATTGTGTACTGGTTAAGTTATCTTACACACATTTTTAAATATCTAGGGAGGCAATCACATTTCCAACACTAATAATGTTGTAATAAACTAGAAGGAAAGTGGGTAACAAGAGTGAACCCGGGAGATCTCTGCCCATGGTTTCTGCTCTTTCTCAAAAAAAGCCTTGCAGACTGCCCTACGCGGGGGGGACGTATCTATGCAGAACAACAGAATCGCTTTTGAACCCTCTACAAACTAGCTTCCCCCGCAGGGGCATTTTGTTAGCTTCAGGAATTTGTGCTTGAAGCTGTTACCCCCCGTTTTATCTTCCCCTCCGACAACGGCCCAAGTAGAGGTTAGAACATAATAGGGCAAAGGCAAGTTATTGGCTTGTTTTTTCTCATACATGTGTTCTGAATTCTTTTGTTTGAACCGAGGGTGGGATTGGGCGCGTTGCCGAGCCATGAGTGGTCACTCAGGGTGGATCATTGAGGGTGAAGGTGCGGCTGGGAATTTATGAGCAATGAAGTGGGTGGTGTGTTTGGTTTGGAGATCTGCTGTTTACGCACGTATAGACACTTGCTCGCGAAGCCCGGAGTGAAAACAAGACGGATGTGAGGCGGCAAAGCACACTTGGATGAATAAAGAACTTAGGAGTGAAAGGTGACAAGAAAAAGACTACATAGGACTACATAATATCATAGGTGGGGATGCGGAGTCTAGCGCCATCAGCGGAGTGCCAAGCGGATGGATAACAGGGATTTCTGTAGATTCTAGAGTGAGTAATTTTGGAACCGACATGGGGATAGATGAAAGGACAAAGAAGGTTAAATGGCATAGAAGGGGTAAGTAATACCTTATATACGGGATTATCATAAATAAACATTGTAGCTCAAGTGCTGTGTTTGCGTCTGGTTGACTATTCTGGGAAATAACCTAAAGATTTGGCCATCTTTCCGCTATCCACTTAGTCTCAGTTAATACCAAGAGGTTGTGGCTTAACGACATATCTCAATAGCTGCGGATATGATAAAGGAATTTTCAGAGTCAGTTACTACTGTACATAGATAGTTGGTAGGGAGAGAGGAGTAATATAAGAAAAATGAGAAATGGACGAAAGTTAGAATGTAGCGGTGGGAGATAGGGATTAATTTAAAACCCAAATGCTAAATTGTTATACAAAAGAAAGGAAATGGAGACTAAAAGGTGGGGTGAAGATTCCCACTATAATAACAAGGATAGTACATCTAGACCCGATGCCGAACTGGGTTCGGGCGGAATCAGGAATCCGCAAGGAAAGGAGAAAGAAGTACAGAGAAGACAGTGATGTCCATGGGACGGATGAAGACCCCGGGAGGGAGGTGATAGTGGTCTGGGGGGAGGGATGCGGCTAGCGGTATATATGAGCATTTCAATGGGGTGTGGAGAAAGCGGGGAAAGAGGTTCCTTAGGATTATATGAAAGATTCTGCGGTACCAGGGCAAGTCATGTTGGGGTTAGCGAATTCGCGCGCCAGCAGGAGCTTCAGTACTTGCTTGTGCCCATTCAGGGCAGCCCACGAGAGTGGTGTTAGGCCACCGTTGTCTGGCATATTGGGGTTGACGTCTTCCCGTCCCAACAGTACCTTCACTACTCTATCACGTCCATTCCTGGCAGCAAACGAGAGCGGTGTTGTGCCACGTTTGTTTGGGGTATTTGGGCTGACGTCTTCCAGTCCCAACAGTAGCCTCACTACTCCATCATGTCCCCTATCGGCAGCCCACGCGAGCGGTGTTGAGCCAAAAACATTGTCTGGCATATTGGGGCTGACGTCCTCCCGTCTCAGCAGTAGCTTCACTACTCCATCACGTCCATTTGAGGCAGCCCACAAGAGCGGTGTTTGGCCACGATTGTCTGGCATATCGGGGTTGACGTCTTCCCGTCCCAACAGTAGCTTCACTACTCCATCATGTCCCCTTGAGGCAGCCCACGAGAGCGGTGTTGAGCCAAAATTGTCTGACATATCAGGGTTGACGTCTTCCCGTCCCAGCAGTAGCTTCACTACTCCATCATGTCCCCTTGAGGCAGCCCACAAGAGCGGCGTTTGACCACGATTGTCTGGCATATCGGGGTTGACGTCTTCCCGTCCCAACAGTAGCTTCACTACTCCATCATGTCCCCTTGAGGCGGCCCACAAGAGCGGTGTTTGGCCACGATTGTCTGGCCTATCGGGGTTGACGTATTTCTGCCCTAACAATAGCTTCACTATTCCCTCATGTCCTCTCCCGGAGGCCAACGAGAGTAATGTCTGGCCGGTTTCGCTGCACGTATTGGGGTTGATATATTCCCGTCCAAATAGTAGCCCCACTAGACCCATAGACCCACTTTTAATAGCGGATAGGAGTATTGTTTGCCCATTTTTGTCCGGCTTATGGATGTTGACATCCTTTCGTTGAACTAGTAGCTTCACTATTGCCTCACGTCCTAAACCAAAAGCGCACAGGAGAGGTGTGCGGCCGTATAGGTCCGCCCTATTGGGTTTGACACCCTTCCTTTCCAATAGAAGTTTTACTACTCCTTCGTATCCCTTCTCAGCAGCTAAAAATATTGCCGTTTGACCGTATTTGTCTGGCCGGTTGGGGTTGACACATCTCCTTCCCCGGACCATATTCATTACTTGGGGCGTCTTACCCCACCAGCCATCAGTGCCATCGGGCTTGGCAAATGCCCGGCTAAGAAGTAGCCTCACAATTCCTTCATGCCCCTTCTCAGCAGCCCATGCTAGCGCTGTTCGACGAAAGTATCCATCTGGCTTGTCGGGGTTGACCGTCTCCCGTTCTAATAGCAGCTTTGCTATCTGCTCTTGTCCACAGATAGCAGCCCATATGAGCGGTGTAATACCCAGAAAATCCCTTTTGTTGAGATCGGCATTTGGCTGGCCCATGGAGA
The DNA here is from genome assembly GCA_003521225.1 of Tuber microsphaerosporum. NCBI lineage: Eukaryota > Fungi > Ascomycota > Pezizomycetes > Pezizales > Tuberaceae > Tuber > Tuber microsphaerosporum. The sequence continues at coordinate 14,253 of QOVD01000435.1, read as the reverse complement.
GGGTTGCCAGTTCGACAAGGCCGAAAACTGATGCGCAATGCAGTCCGGTAAATCCAATCAGAGGGCCATGGGTAGGGATATCACCACTATATCGATCGGTCATCAATATGAGATCCGCTAGCAGTAACTTGGTAGATATATGACTTTCAATTTGACTGAAAAGCGTGAGCGCAAGTGATACCACCTGTGCTGAAGCCTTTCTCCTGGCGTGAGCCCCCCAGTACAAAGAGCAGTATTTGAGGAAGGGAATTGACTGAGGGGCAGCGGGGGATACGGGTGAAATTTCCTTCACGGTGTGAAAGATGAGGTATGTTAGGCAGGTTTCGGCCATTATCGAGTGAGTGGCACCAAAAAGGTCGGGGCGGGTGTAGAGGTACTCCTGTAGAGTAAAGTGGATCAAGCGAACTGTTGAAGCCTCCCTATCAACGGTGACGAGCCCTAAGCAACAGTTCAACAATGTCTCCAGAGAAGGAATCCTTTCAACATCGAGATTCGTAGATCCTATCTCAACCGCTAGAGCGTGGGAAAGTTCATCGAGTTGTAATATCCTCTCCGAATGCGAGATCCACATCAGAGTTCTCATCCCGAGCCTTGTTTTCTCCCCGCCCTGCTCCTGTATCCGTTCGAGGGTTGCGCCGTACACATCTTTCAGATCCAAGCCCTGTTTGACTGCCTTGAGCTTTTGCTGCCTACCATAGGCCGTGGTTTCCCCAAGGATAGTGTCCATGGTTAGGGAAATTAGTAGAAACCTAGGTTTGTCTGTTAGCGAAGAATTGAAAGCAATATTTCAATCATGTCGCACTCACGTTTCGGGAATATTCTTCTCGATGCTTGCAGTGATTTCGGCCTCCAGACCAGGGCTCGTTGCGTCTTAACACTTGTCCCTACTCAATCTCATCCGGATATATCCCACCATGTCATCATTGCTGGGTTTGACGGATAAAACTGCCGCTCTCGCGCCAAGATGCCTTTCTATCTCGCCTCGGATGTGCCGTCTTGCCGTTGGGAATATTCGGGTGTTTGCGGACTTCTCGAGGATTTGTCTTAACGAATCTAAGATTTTCGGATGATAGCTTTCCACACATTCGTGATGTGCATCAACACATATAAATGTCTGCTGTAACGATGTGGCAGTCTGCAGCATCCTCACAATTTCCGCCCTTCGTAACCCTCTTCCGCCGATTACCTCTTTGTGATCTTGAAAGATCTCTCTTATCTCGTCCGGAATGGTTTCTAATCCACCGAAAATTTGTTTTAGTAATGAACCGAACATGTTTGTCGGAGACTATTTCTCCCGGGCGGCGAAATCGACATAGAAACATGCGACAGCTATATTTTGCTCCTTGGCCTTATCGCATAATCTGTCTGCCACGAGTGAACTAGCGTCGCTGTTTATTAGCACCACCATCTTCTAGTATTTCTTTGAGGATTGTCTCCTACATGAAATAGGTCTTTCCGACTGCCGGATCGCCGTAGCAAAATAATGTCGCATGCTCTGATCCATCTTGGTCAGCGCTATTGCACCACTTTTGAAATTCGTCGGTCTGCAACAGCCATTCTTCGATGTTGTCGGCGCAGCAAGTTCGGAGGTCTTGGTGTCGGATACGGGGCTCAAGTGGGGACGCCCATGCTAGATCTCAGACTTCTCGTCTTTCACACCAATGTTCACATGGCACGAAATGGGGATGAGGGAATTTGTGCTGTTGTTGAAGGAATTTGTGTTGTTGAGAGAATGAGTGTTATGGGAGTAGTGTGTGCTATTGTGGGAGTTTGTAGTATAATTGATCGGTAAGTCGGACATTTTCTCTCTAGCCGGAACGGTGTAGGGGGATGAATTGTTGAGCTACTAGCTTCCGTTGATAGAAATTGAGCGAGCGGATGGAAAGCGGGGTCGTCACAATACCGGTGCTATTACATTAGCCATTGCGGATGAACACCTAGCCTTATTAATCTAGAGGCGCCTTGTGTAATCAGTACTTGTCCGTGGATAGGCGCCACAGATCTCCAAGATCCAAGACCAATACAGTTACTATTTCTTGCTCCTCGTGCCTGTATTTATGCGAGCTCGCTAAATTTTAATACCGGTATACCTCAGGGCAATGAGCAAAATGGTGAGCGAAGCACAGTCAACAGATTTTTGAGCATGGTGCTGCTTGGGATGAGAATAGGGGTCCGGAGCTGGCAACCGATGCCTGGGCTGGTAAGGGCAGACCTATCACCTTAATAAAACGTGCAAAGCATTTCTAGTGAGTGTGTTAGGACCTCCATTGCTACCAGGAGCTTCTTTGTCATTTTTTTAGCATGTTGAGTGAGCATCGTAGTTGCCGGAAGCCGGTTCTGGAGATTTAACCTCACACCAAGTACTCGAATACGGTACATAGATTGCGTCACTAGTTTCACTCGCCCTAAATCTTCTCATAATTCATCTCGCTTAAAACACTTTATCTAAGATAAAAGTGACTTAAGCTTCTAGGAAGGGACTTGGTTTAGTTGGTTTTATTTCTTTAAAATTTGTAGCTATTGTTGGAGATTGGGTTTTTGCATGATTTCCGGCCCTGGTTTGAACTCATATCCACTGCACTCTACAGGAATCACCAGAAATAGTTGAGGTAAACTGATCTCACGCCAAAGTAGGAACCCTTTGACACTTTAATATTGAATTTGAGTTTGGCATCAGAGTGAAATCAATTTCACACCATTCACAACTTTATATCTCAAGATTTGGGTATATACTTGGCAATTTAAAAAGTCTCCAGACGCTTTTGTGCGGAGACAGGTACTAATAAATATAAAGTGTCCTGAGACTTTTTAAATGACTAAGTAGATATCATTTGCTCTCTACCGGTCAGTTCAAGTGGATTCGCGACTTGAAAATCTGTAGATTAATATGCGAAAAAAGATAACGGTCACGAGAGGCTAATATTGGAAAACTGTGCTTCCAGCGGTTCAAGATGGGGACTTATTTGATGCGAAATTCGTAAAAAATTTGTAGTTTATACCCAACTTAATGATAATTGAAGCCATCCGCCAAGTATCTTGAATTTTGAATATTTTTGAGTAGTGGATAGTCATTCTAAGTCACCTTGTTTTTTGATAGAGAATGGCATTGTTGCGCAGTTTTATTCACTTGCGCTGATTGTGAGCTTTGTATCATCAGGATCTCATTTAATGGTGGGGGTCGTTTCCCTGGTAAAACCCTTTTCTATGCATAAACACCACGGGCCTTGGTAACTGCCACGGGCAGTTATCATACTTTTACCATGTGCCCTATCGCACAACCCCCAATACAGTAGGTATGTGTTTGAGAATTCTGAAGTTCACCCGGAAGGCTGCTGGGTGGTTTCATGGAGGTTGTGTGGTAGCGGAAGTGATTGGCGATTGCTCTCTAGAGTTGAGGGTTAATCCAGAAGGATGTGGAAGTCTGGGGAGAAATTGAGCTCGCAACTAAATTGGCGTTAACTTAAATTACTCCTACAGATTTCGCACCAAACTTTTTAAGCCACTTGCATTCACGTTCCCGATCTCGCTCTTGTTCTGGCGAAACATCACTGACTCTGCGGGGCCAGGACTCGAGTAGCTTGACTTTGATTAGTGGGCAGTTCCGCTTACTATTTCTCGTACGGTAGTGGGTTCACTGCCACATGTGTCCCACTGTAAGGCAATTTATCCGAATACCGGTACGGAATTGAGGCAGCAATCTTGCATCTGCCCCAGGGGCCCGTTCCTTTCGAGGGCCAGAAATCTGAACGGTCGCAGCAGTTCACGTGATGCATTCAGTCGGGAAGTTTATCAGATGTACTCGTACTGTGCTCGAGTAACTTTACTGGTGCTTCCTGAGCCGCAGAGTCCTCGTCCACCGGGCCCTACCGGTTTTATACTCGCAGACCTCGTTATCCTTGGAATAACGGGCCACCTCAACTCATTTCCCGCGACCGTGGATCAATAGCCTAATGCTGGCTAGTATTCAGACCTTGCTTTCTCCATTAAACTTGCCGCCCGTGTTTTTTGGAGGTCTCATAGTATTAGCGATTCATAGTAATTAAAGGGAGGGCGATCGTTGTCATGGAGCTCAGTGAGATTTAGGGTAGACGAGGGCTTTGCGGCTTCGGTAGAAGCGAATCACTTTGCATGTGGATTTTATTTGAATCCCTACCGCACACCTTTTTTTTCTTTCCTTTTTTTCGAGGACGAATAAAACGCACTGTGCCATCAATAATATCTGCCATTCTTCCTAACTCGTTTTCCTACTGCCCAAGCCAATACGATAATCAATTATGAGCTCAATTAGCCTAGGCATTGCACAAATAGTGGCTAAAAGGGGTGAAGAGTTGGACATTTCGCTAAATTCTAAGGTTAGCGAATACCGCGAGTTATCCACTATAAGCACTCTGTGAGCTCTTGGCCAACCTTACAAATATACAAGTATGGTAACTGTGATATGTTACGGTGCCGGGCATCTGAAATCGGCCCTCGTCAGGACCAAATCAAGTAACGAACTAGCCCTAACAGCAACGAAGTTTTCAGAGAAATACTCTATCGGGTTACTTAAAATCGACACCTCTTCAATTCTATGGATTCTATGTTTGTTTATTTTGTAGAGTATTAGTTGAGAACTGTAAGACGGGTGTGATGAGGAAAGTGGACGTTCATACAAATTTATGCTAAGGCACTACTTTTTTTTGTGTGTATTATGAAGCGAAAAGAGGGCGAGGGGGTGGGTCGGTTTTTTGGTGTTCAGCACTCTACGAGTACTAGTAGGCCCAGCGAAAAAATATTCCCAAGGCCGCTGCCCCGTGCAGTATTGGGGGGCCTTCGCAGGCGAAGCTAGCAAGCTCGAACTCACCACCCTGAACATTGCCTGGGGGGACCGGGAGTGATGAGCCCCGTTGGCTCCGGCTTTTGATTCATACTCTACACGGAGGTATAGCAACTTACCTTTACGCGAATAGGCTAACTTGTGCTGTGGGTACTAAGGCGTTGTCGATTCAAGAGCTGCGAGTCATCCAGGGCTAGAGAAGATGAGAAGTGGTTGGTGTTGTGAACGGGGGTGATTAACTCACCCTTCTCACCTTGTTTCGCTATGTCTTTGCTTTTGCAGACAGTTGAGACGGGGCGGCAGTGTTCATAGCCTTTGTCCTATCGGTATATAAGGGAGGGTATAGCCTTAAATTCCTAAAAAGCTAGATATCCTTATAGGATATAAGTTGAATACTGGATATAATAATAGTTCTCTCCGGGAGAGTCAGGCGGATTGATACATGAGATGAAGTTGAATAAAGGTTACTTTAGAAGTCATGGATTAGGCGAGCGAAGTCGGAATGTGATGTCCAATCGCTGTGGGATGGCGGTTCAGGTATTTTGACATATCATGACCGAGTGTTCAGCTTTAGCGGAGTCTAAGGAAGGAGAAGACCGAGAGCCGTTTAATGTCAGGAGTGAACCCAAGCCTGCGGTCCATTCTTCTTGAGGTGCGGATGGGATAGGCGGGCATCTTGGCGTCCTGCCGGATGACTGCAGGTACACTCCGGGAGAGGGGAGGAGGAGGGAGGTGTGCCATTACCCTCACTAGCCATGCATGTTACTCAATAGCTGAACCATGTATTACAATCGAAGTTTGCCACTCAAGGCGCAATAATTAATTACAATTTTGAACGAAATCTTTAGGTGAGAAAGGACATAAATTTTATATTGACCCAATGTGGGAGTCGCAGTGCTTTGTCGTCGACAGAGTGCTATTCTGTACTGGTTAAATTACCTTATACACATATTTAAATATCCAAGAGGGCAATCACATTTCTAACACTAATAATGTCGCAATGAACTAGAGGCAGAAAGTGCGCAACAAGAGTCAACCGGGGAGGTCTATGTTCATGGATTTCTTTTCTGTCACAAGGAAAGCCTTGCCGAATGCCCTGCGGAGAGTACGTATCCCTGCGAGACCACAGAATCGCATTCTCACCCTCTACAAAACAGGATCCCCCATGGGGGCATTTTTTTAGCAACTGGAAATCGTGCTTGAAGCCAATGCCCCCCCCTCGGGCGATTGACTTTATCCTTCTATCCGACAACAGTTAAACACGGAGTAGAATATAATAGAGTATAAAGAAGTTATCAGCTGGCGGTTTCTCATATCATAATATATAATTCTGAATTCTTTTGTTTGAACCGAGGGCGGGATTCGGTGCTTGACTGGGGTCATGAGTGGTCACTCCCTTTCGAGGATAGAAAGTAGGGGGCGAAGGCGGAGGCAGGTAATGGGTATTTTGGGACGCGCGATGAAGTGGCTGGTCTTTCTGTACCTGGTGGTAGGGTGTAGGGCTTGGTGCCACCATTTCGGGGAGTTGATATGGGGTGCGAGATGTGGTGGGTTGTGGGCTGTGGCTGGGATGTGGAGTTGCTTTACACCCTCTTAAGCCAACTAACTTGATCGACCCACATTTTTTATTGATGAGCCGTAGTGTGTTTTATTTAGAGATCCGCCGCGTACGCGCGTATGAATACCTGTTCGCGGAGCTAGGAGTGAAAGCAAGACGGATGTGAGGGTGGAAACACTCTTGGATGAATAAAGGGCCTAGGAGTAAAAAGTGGCAAGAAAAGGACTAAATAGGGCGCCATATCATAGGTAGGGGTGGAGGAAGTGCTGAGCGGATGCCAGAGCCTGTCTTAAGCTCTAGGGTGAGTGATGAACCGACATGGTGATAAATGAATTGACGAAGAGGGTTGAAGAACACGATGGAAGTAAGCAATACCTACTGTGCGGGGTTATCATAACTAACTGTTCTAACTCAAGCGGTGTTCGTGTTCGGCTAACCCCAATTAGGGAGGGGGTCTAAAGGTTCGGCCATCTTAAGCTTTATCACTCAGACTCAGTGAATATCACGGGGCTATGGTTGAAGCGCTATATCTTCAATGGTCACGGATGGGATCATGGAATTTTCTGAGAAAGTTGTTACTGTATATAGATTGCTAGTAGGGGAGAGAAGAGTAATTTGGGGAACAAAAAATAGACGAAAGTTAGAATGTGTGGGTGGGAATAGGGATTAATATAAAACCTAAATGCCGAATTTTTATACAGAAGGAAGAAAATAGAGACTAGAGGGTGGAGCGAAGGCTCCCATTATAGCTAAGACGATATACATCTAGATCCGATGCCGAACGCTGCTCGGATGGAATCAGGAATCTGCGGGGGAAGGAGAAAGAAGGAAGAGGGAAACAGCAGTGTCCACGAGAAGGGTGTAGGCTCCCAGGAGGGAGGTGAAAGTGGTCTGGAGGGAGGGGGGGGGCTGGCGGCATAGGTGAGCATGTCTATGGGGATATGGAGAAAGCGGGGCATGGAGGTTCCTGAGGATTACAAGAAAGATTCTGTGTTGCCGGGTCAAGTTATGTTGGGTTAGCTGATTTGCGCGCTTGCAGTAGCTCCACCACTTGCTTATGCCGGTTCTGGGAGGCTAGCAAGAGCGGTGTTCGGTTACGGTTATCTGACATATTGATGTCGATGTCTTCCCGTCCCAAAAGTAACTTCACTACTCCATCACGCCCATACTCGGCAGCCCACGAGAGCGGTGTTTGGCCACGATTGTCTGGCGTATTGGGGTTGACGTCTTCTCGTCCCAACAGTAACTTCACCACTCCATCACGCCCATTCTTGGCAGCCCATGAGAGCGGTGTTTGGCCAGTACCGCTTGGGGTATTGGGGTTGACGTCTTCCCGTCCTAACAGTAGCTTTACTACTCCATCACGTCCATTCCTGGCTGCCCACGAGAGCGGTGTTGAGCCACCACCACTTGGCGTATTGGGGTTGACGTCCTCCCGTCCCAACAGTAGCTTCACTACTCCATCACATCCATTCGAGGCAGCCCACGAGAGCGGTGTTTGGCCACCATTGCTTGGCATATCAGGGCTGACGTGTTCCCGCCCCAACAGTAGCTTCACTACTCGTTCATGCCCATTCCTAGCAGCCCACGAGAGTGGTGTTTGGCCACCATTGCTTGGCATATCAGGGCTGACGTCTTCCCGTCCCAATAGTAGCTTCACGACTCCATCATGTCCATTCTTGGCAGCCCACGAGAGCGGCGTTGAGCCACCATCGCTTGGCGTATTGGGGTTGACGTCCTCCTGTCCCAACAGTAGCTTCACTACTCCATCACGTCCATTCGTGGCAGCCCACGAGAGTGGCGTTTGGCCATGATTGTCTGGCATATCAGGGTTGACATCTTCCCGCCGTAACAGTAGCTTCACTACTCCGTCATACCCATTCCGGGCAGCCCACGAGAGCGGTGTTGAGCCACCACCGCTTGGCGTATTAGGGCTGACGTCTTCCCGTCCTAGTAGTAGCTTCACTACTCCATCACGACCGTTCTCGGCAGCGCACGAGAGTGGCGTTTGGCCACCATTGTCTAGTATATCGGGGTTGGCGTTTCCCCGTCCCAAAAGTAGCTCCGCTACTCCATCATGCCCATTCTGGGCAGCCCACGAGAGCGGCGTTCGGCCACGATTGTCTGGCGTATCGGGGTTGATGTCTTCCCGCCCCAACAGTAGCTCCACTACTCCATCCCGCCCATTCTCAGCAGCCAACGAGAGCAGTGTCTGGCCGGTTTTGCTGCCCGTGTTGGGGTTGGTATCTTTCCGTTCCAATAGCAGTCCCACCACAGCCACAGACCCGCTTTCCGCAGCTGACAGGAGTACTGTTTGCCCATTTTTGTCTGACCTATGGATGTTGACATCTTCCCGTTCGACTAATAGCTTCACTATTTCCTCACGCCATATAGCGGAAGCACACAGGAGAGGTGTACGGCCGTATGCGTCTGCCGTATCGGGTTTGACGTCCTTTCTCCTCAAGAGTAACTGTACCACTCCTTCGTGTCCCTCTTCCGCTGCTAACAGGATTGGCGTTTGACCGTATTTGTCTGACTTGTTAGGGTTGACATATCTCCCCCGGACCATATTTACCACCCGAGGCGTCTTACCCCACCAACCATCAGTACCATCGGGCTTAGCAGACGCCCGCTCAAGAAGCGCCTTCACAATTCCTTCGTGCCCCTTCATAGCAGCCCATGAGAGCGCAGTTCGACGAAAGTATCTATCCGGTTTGTCTGGGCTGATAGTCTCCCGTTCCAATAGCAGCTTTGCCACCTGCTCTTGTCCACAGATAGCAGCCCATATGAGTGGTGTAATACCCAGAAAATCTCTTTTGTTGAGATCGGGATTTGGCTGGTCCATAAGAGCAGTTGCGATTTCAACAATGCCGAATACTGATGCGCAATGCAGTCCGGTAAACCCGATTAGAGGACCATTGATGGGGATATCTCGAATATATCGACCGGTCCTGGGTATGAGATCCACCAAAAGTGACTTGGTAGATATATGGCTTTCAATTTGGCTGAAAAGCTTGAGCGCAAGAAATACCACGCCCCTTGGAGCTTCTCTTCTGGCATGGGCGCCCCAATATAAAGAAGAATATTTGAGGAAGGGAGTTGACTGAGGAAGAGCAAGGAGCGTAGGAGGAATCTCCGTAATGGTCTGAAAATTGAGGTATGTTAAGCAGGTTTCCGCCATGGTCGAGTGAGTTAGACCAAAAAGGTCGGGGCAGGTGTAGAGGTACTCCTGGAGAGTGTAGTGAACCAAGCGAACGGTCAAAGCCTCCCTGTCGACGATAACAAGCCCCAAGCAACAGCTCAACAATGCCTCTACCGAAGGAATCCTTCCAACATTGAGATTCATAGATCCGATCTCGACCGCCAGGGCATACAAAAGCTCATCGAGTTGTAATAGCCGCTCTGAATGCGAGATCCACATCAGGGCTTTCATTCCGAGCCTTGTTTTATCCCCACCCTGCATCTTTATCCGCTGAATCGTCGTGCCGTAAACATCCTTCAAATCCAAGCCCTGCGTGATTGCCTCAAGCTTTTGCCGTCTGCCATAGGCTGTGGTTTCCCCAAGGATAGCATCCATGGTTAGGGATATCAGTAGAAACCTAGATTTGTCTGTTAGTGAAGGATGTAAAAGCAATATTTCAATCATGTTTCTCACTTACGTTTCGGGAATAGTGCCCATAATGCTTTTGATGATTTCGGCCTCCAGAGTGCTATCCATAGCCTCTTGACATCTGCCCTTACTCAATCTCATTCGGATATATCCCACTATGTCATTATTGCTGGGTTTTACTGATAAAACTACCGCTGTCATGCCAAGATACCTTTCCATCTCGCCCTGGATGTGCCGTCTTGCTGTTAGAAATATTCGCGTGTTTGGGGACTTCTCGAGTATCTGTTTGAACGAATCTAGCACCTCAGGTTGATGTCCTTCCACACATTCGTCTAGAGCATCAACACAAATAAAGGTCCGCTGTGATGATGTAACTGTCTGCAGCATCTTCACAATTTCCTGCACTCGTAACCCCCTTCCACCAATCACCTTTTTGTGATCTTCAAAGGTCTGTCTTATCTCGTCCGGGATCGTTCCTAATCCAGCGACAATCTGTTTCAGTAGCGAACCGAGCATGTTTGTCGGAGACTGTTCCTCTCGCGCGGCGAAATCGACATAGAAACATGCGACAGCGATATTTTGCTTTTTGGCCTTATCGCATAACCTGTCTACCACGAGTGAACTGGCGTCGCTACTTGTCAGCTCCATCATGCTCTAGTTTTTCTTCGGGGATTGTTTCTCACCTGAAATAAGTCTTGCCGACTGCCGGGTCGCCGTAGCAAAATAATGTCGCATGTTCACCCTCATCGCACCACCTTTGGAATTCATCGGTTTGCAGCAGCCATTCTCCGACGTTGTCGTCGCGGCGAGTTCGAAGGTCCTGGTGTCGGATGCGGGGTTCAAGTGGGGACAACCATGCTAGAATCTCAGACCTCTCATCTGTCGCACCAAAGTTCACGTTCCACACAGTGTCATTAAAAGAGTGCGTGTTATTTGAATAGTGAGCAGTGTTGGGGGAGTTGATAGTATAAATAACGTGAGAGCGCGACATTTCTTTCTTAGTAGGAATGTTGCAGGGGATCAAGTTCTGAGTTGCTGGGCTCGGTCGGTGATGTTGAAAAGAGGGGCCATCAGGATTTCGGCGCCCTGTGGGTCAACACCGAGTCTTATCAACCTACTTGCACTTTGTGTAACCCATACTTTGGCTGCGAATTGGCGCCCTAGATCTGCAAGATCCTCTTACGAGTAGGCGACGAGAATAAAGCAACATAAATAAGGCTCCAATCAACACGACGGATGACCCATGACTTTGGGATGAGATGTTCGCTCGTTCCTGTCTGTTACTAACCGTTGCTAACCATTCAAACGGTAAAGACGGGTATATAAAATCATAACGAAATCACCCTATTATCCTTCCATCGATCACCACACACATTTTTTTTCCAGGCATGTCTCCCTTCTCTTGTGTACTGTCACGATATCAAAAAGGAGACCTATGTCATAAAGTCTCCCATTTTCCTTCCGGTGGATGCAGTGTTCTCAACGGTCCGGGGGCCCCGTAGGGCCCGGTTGGGGGACTGCCAAGCCCCCTGGACCGGACGGGACGACAAACCCCGGTCGGCAGTGGTCCTAAAACACTCAGGACGGCCGTCCTTACGCAGGACCACGGGCCCTACAAGGTAAGACAAATTAGTATAGGGGACGGCAGGGGACGGCAGGGGACTGCGGGTGACGGCAGGGGACTATGGGGAACTCTGATGTGAATCGGATGGAAAGTACCCTTAAAGCCCAAGAACTCTATTCCTTGGGTCTCCGTTCATCTTCAGTTGTCTGAAATTGCTTTCTATATTTATTTTTCTTAATCTATCAATCATTTTTCAACACCAGTTTTGGTTGTGAACTTTACATTGTTGGATGGAAATCATTTCGGCTGCTCGCCGCATACATATATTCCCAGTCTCGCAGAACAAGAAACACAACTACCACCACCTGAGACCGACCGTTGCTCCATTGGTGTTCCACCACTGTTAGCTTCCTACCACCTCATACCCGACCCTGCATAACTAATGCGACAACCTCAAACACACCTTCAGTTACAATGAAACTCCCCTACTGATGATAACCGATTCCCAGTCTTACCCTCGGTAATGGACTCTACTACCTCGGAAGCGTCTGGGAGAAGCAAGCGAAAGAAAGGATTTGGCATGCGCTGGACGTATGCCAGGAAGGAAGGTATTCTGTTGAAGAAGGATATAAAGCAGCTTGTTTCCTCTCTTTACTTGTTCTTTTAGTTTGTTATCGTATTCACTTTTGGTTCACAGTCTTCTGTTATTTGGTCAAACTCGTTCGTTACCGTTTGAGATCTTCTTTTTTATTTCTCTGATATCTTTACTCTATCGTATTTGTTCGTACCAATAAAAGTCTTGTGTCGTTCGGTAATCAAGGATTGGATCCGCTGTGCCCCATCACCCCTATAGTTGTTAAAATACATGCTATATCTCCTTATATTCAAAAGTATTATTGAATGATATTAAGTAGTATTATTCCAGCCTGTACTTTGTACTTGCAATTTAATCAAAGGGGGGAGATTCTACAATCGCTAGATTCATTCATATGCGGAGCTAGTAGGAAATGTATATATATCCTGTTGCGATAATTATTAAGCAAGTCCGCCCCGGGGCTAACTTGCTTATGTCATCAAGTCCGCCCCGAGGTGAACTTACTTATGTCATTATTGGAATATCCACATGAAACATTTCTAAGAATGAAACATTTCCTGCCGGGGACGGCCGGGCAACGGTCCTTGGCCGTGGGGCGTAGGGCAACTTTGGAAAAAGACCGGACGGGACCGCTGAATGCCGTCCACCTCCGTCCGCCTCCAGGATGGACGGACTGCCCCGTTGAGAACACTGGGTGGATGCATCAATCCCAAGCTCATCTCCGAAGCCGGTCCGACAATGAAATGATCACCCGAGCATGACGAGCAGCACCTAACGGCTTCCAACAGGTCCAAACCCAATACTATTTCCCACCCTCAGCGCTTCTGCAGGCACACTGAAATCTTGGGTTTCACATTTGTGATGCAGGAATGTTTTCTTTGTGCTTGGTCCCCAGTAATAACGACAGCCATCCCCCTGAAGCCCCTTCCCCTTTGTAAACATAGCAGGGCTCTACCGGTAACTTACGACGAGCAGTTGCTTTTAAAATGGCCCTCATTGAGCCATACTGTCCAGACTTCAATCCGGGTATGAGTTTGGATGTTCTAGAGATCATTCAACTGATGAGATCTATGTCCACGTCTTCTTTCCTCCCAGGGCAACCCTAGCGAGCTGTTGTACGAGGGAGAGGGCGTGCGCCTCCCAAGACATCCATACAAGCTGCGAAGTCGCTTTCGTACCCTCCCCAAGCCAGGATTTCCCCAGGGAACTCGTCCAGAAACGGCTCGCAAGTCCCTTGTCCCCCTGGTTTTACCCTTGTCGGATAATGGTCAAAGCTCTGAGCAGAATAAATAGCACGAAAAAAAGTTATCGGTTTGCTGTTTCTCATGCATCCGTTCCGAAATATGGCTTTTTCCGAGCCCCTATTTGATTGAATGCTGGCACCGGTCATGGATGATCACTCGCTCCTTTGGAGGTAGAAGAGGGAGGTTGAAGGTGGAGGTTGAGAATTGGTAGGTTGGGACATGCCCAGTAGTAAACAGTCAGGTTCTGCTAACTGGATGAGAGTCCAGGCATGTCGGGGAGTTGGAATAGGTAATTGTAGGGGGTGGGCAGGGTACTCTTGGGGTAAAGTTGTATAGGGATACCGTGCTTCACGCGATCCGAAGTTAATCAGGTACGTCGACCGACAATTTCCCTGGCGAGTGGTGGAATATTTGGGTTGGAAATCGGCGGTTTGACCGCATACATGCACTTATCCTGGAAGCCTGTAATAAAAGCGAGATAAATGTGAGGGGGGCTGGAGGGATTCTTTAATGGATAAAGGGCTTAGGCGAAAAGACAAGAAAAAGACTAAAAATTAATAGGAGTTCTGCAGGTATTATAAATAGGGACCTCTAAGAGCCAAGTACTATCACTAAAGCACCCAACAGATAACAGGGTTTTTGTGAGTTCCAATGCGAGCGATTGTTGAGCCCGGATGGGGGATGAATGGATGGATGGAGAGGGCTGAAAAGCATATAAGAGGTACTGTACAAGTAATTAATATCTTTTAGGTTACAACGATTAATTACGGGAACCTCGCGTATGACATATCATAAGAGCTGTTTTTGTGTCTCGTTGACCTTAGTCTGGGAGTGAGCTTAGAGGTAGCGCCATCTTAAGCCCACCC